>JAWQFJ010001984.1:97500-114764 GCA_034096865.1 Theodoxus fluviatilis | reverse complement strand
AGAGAGAGAGAGAGAGAGAGAGAGAGAGAGAGAGAGAGAGAGAGAGAGAGGGGGGGGGGGGAAGGGGAGGGGGCAGGCGCGTCAGGGGAGAATACGCCCCACCCTAGCAGATGGTTTGGCCTCGTTATGCTCAGGCTTCTCACCCTCACTCTATGTCCGGGTAATGGCGCCTCGCCCTGTCTGCCCAATCTCCATCCTGCCTGTCTGTGTGCGTGTGTTTTGTCTGTGCAAGGTCTGCCTGTCTATGTTCTTGCTAGTTGTGTTTTTTCTCTGTCTGTTATGTCCCTTTATACACCTGCCTGCCCACATGTACTTTCTGACTGCCTGACTTTCGTCGACAGACCGTCTCTCCACCCGCCATTCAGATTTAGACTGTCCGTTTACCCGAGTACGTACTGCCTTCTGGCCTCCGTACGCTTCGTCTGCCGGAATTAATTTCTCCGAACGTGCACCAGCGTGCCTGCCCGCCTGTACGCATCTCTTCCTGCTAGGATCACCACCGTACCTGCTTGCCTCAATACGAGATTTTTGCTTTGCCTGCCATCATGCAACGTGTTGCGTCTTGCAGTTTCTCATGCTCTCAGCAACGAGTCTTCCGGTCGTGACCTCAATGACAGTGTACCTCGTCTTTGAAGTTCACCCTAACGACGACCTTCTTGAAAGTGGATCCACCTCATACTCCATTATGCTTCCATCTCGGCTGGGGGGAAAAAGGAAAAGATGAAACGCGATCCTCTCTTTGATAGTTCGTATATTGAATTTTCTCCCTTCCATCCTGGCAAGCTCATTTCTCAGAAACCCTGGCATTTTACCACGGCGCGGGTAGTCTATCGTTCTATCTCTGCATACGCCACTGGGGTTCATCTCGTGATGAAATGATTCTCAGTGTCTCGAGGTGCCGATAAGGGTATTAGTCGCGATAGAAAAGCAGCGTTGTGCCAGAGAAGGGGTGGGGTGCCCAGGGAGGGCAGGCATGCCGAGAGGCGAGGCTGGAGTCAGGGGTGTGGGGAAGAAGGCGGGGTGTGGAGGGAGGCGGGGTGAAGTGGGGGACCGGGCTGCCGGAGAGACCAAACACGCTGGATGAAAATTAGATAGGAGAGAAGGAGGGAAGGTAGTAGACGGGGAAGGACGGGGAGGAAAGCTGAAGATGGGTTCAACAGATGTTTGGCATCTGCTTTGTTGTGTCCTGTGGCAAAGCCCTCCAGAGCCGCTGCCTCCACGCTCGTCTACAGGCAGGAAGTTGTCGGCCTTTTCCCTCCTTCCATCCCTCCACGATTTGAATGCAACCCTGTGACTACAGCACAGCTTCACGTGTTCGCAGGCTGAGTGGCGCCAATTTCCACCTAATGGCGTCGTCTCTGTCGTGTTGATTCACTTCCTGCTGCACCACAATTAGGTTGTGGTGTACAGAATAAGACATGGAGCATATGATTGTTGTAATATATATGTTCATCTCTCTCTCTCTCTCTCTCTCTCTCTCTCTCTCTCTCTCAGCCAGTGTAGGATGCCAACAAATGCAGGCCTACAAAGGAAACACCCCTGGAGGTCCAGTATCGAAAGCCCTCTCGCTCTCTCTCCCTTTCTCCAGGCGCTCTGATGGCGAGCTGACAGCGCCATTCGACGAATGACGGGGGTGAAAGGTCGCTTTTACCTGAGGCGATAACGCTAATTTGGCCGAGACGGCTACCCTGCATGTCGGCGACGTCCATCACTTGCGGGTGTTAAGTCACCACAAAAGTAGGGGGCGAAGACTGGTGAGCGAGCGACGGGGGGAGGCCAGCTAGAATTCGTGGAGAAGATAGATATGTCTCGCTCAGCGCCCGCCATCAGCGAGAGGCACGCCCCGTCCCCTCCGCCAAGACCCCTAGTGCCAAACTGGTTTCCAGCCCGTGGCTCTAGGAGTGGCGGAGAATTTGGACGGGCGACAAAACGAAGCTCATCGTAGCGCTCATTTCATGTAGCAGTAGAGAGCTCGCCATCTAACATCCAAATACACCTCTTGAAAGCAATCAGAAGCCAGCTTGAGACACTCGCACGACAGAGAATGATTCTGATAAAGATGTTCTCTCTTTGACCCCTGGAATCCACCAGACTCTCAGCCTGCTGCTAAACACTCGAGGAACGGTAGTGTTGTGTTTCGTTCTACTGCTACACGTAGTGATACCGGCACAAGCATCGACGGTGCCAATCTAGCGGCCGTGGCCAAACACGGGGACATCAAAGGACACCTACCTGGCGAAGGCCCGTCGAAGGTGGTGTCGTGCCAGGCCTCGATGATAAGCGTGAACGTCCCCTGAAAAGGCAAGAAATGGCGTTATACACAACCCATGTCATACTCTGGTAGTTTGTCTACAAAGCTGAACTTTTTGTCAATCATGTATCTCTACATGTGTGACTAGTCTACCCAGTCATATGGATTCGAGATTCTCCGGTGCCTGCACTTTAATCTCAGTTGATGAGCTAGTGAATGTCAAGCGATAATATGCATGCTGCCCTATGATAGTGTCTAGGATAGTCCTCTTCTGACAGCTAACAAACCTACTGTCAAGTACAGTGTAGTAGTCCATCTGAACAGCACTCTATGGCCAAGCAAGGATTACGCTACTATCGTCACTACATCGTACCAGTCATCATAAACATTCACTCCTTTTCGTGATAGAGACATCCAGTAATCCTCTTCACGTTGTTCACAAGCTATGTGGAGTGACCGTCAAGTTCTACGGCAGCCCGACCGAGCTCACTTTCTCCTACAGCCTGTCAAGCAACAGACTGTCATGTCTACAGCATCACGCAGGGAGTCAGGCGCGTTCAGGGCGCGTGGAGCCAGGGCTGAGCGTGGCACACGACATGGCGAGACGTCTCCCTGCGGGCCGGGCTGCGCTAGTGCCTGGATGCTATGTCAACATCAAAACAAACCGTCACTTCGCAGTACAACGATGCTCTGGCCCATGTCGCCGGCTTCCTTCCCGCATCGCTGTAACCCCCCCCCCCCCCCCCTTCCCTCTCTCTCTCTCTCTCTCGCTCTCCCTTTCTCTCTCTCTCTCCCCTCTAAAATTTTACAGATTAAAACAATGAGGGAAGAAATACACTAGATGTCACTGCAATGTCAGTAGGTATTGATGTAACATAAGAGGTCTTGTCCAAGCACACATCCCCAAGAGGATGACTTTAACAGAACCCAGGACTTTATTTACCACTGTGCCCCTTTAACACGTCGAAGGTTTGAGCGCACCTTGGGAAAGACGAGCTGTTTTTGTTCACTAACATAAATGCCTTTTCAGAAGTGACTAAGCTCCCACACGTTAACTATGCACCAGGCAAGCTGTTTCCCACCGTTGACTTCCAGCGAGTGCGAATCAATATTACTCCCAGCACATACGTGAAATACTTGGTTGACTTCACAACACGCCCATGTTTCGTGAAAGTCTCTCCGAAGGAGTCTTTAACGCATACAAATAATATGGACTCTCTCTCTCTCTCTCTCTCTCTCTCTCTCTCTCTCTCTCTCTCTCTCTCTCTCTCTCTCTCTCTCTCTCCCCTTCATTGTATTCCTCCTCGCTCTTCTTCTCGACCTACGACGGCCGCAGTCCGTGAGTCAAGGTGGCAAGCGACACAAAGGGGAGGCAGGATGAACCGGGACTGAGCAGGCCAGGGCAGCCACTGAGTGCTATGGGGAAGACGAGTTGCTTCGCATCCCATGTGCACACCATCCCACGTCAGATGCTGCAACCCAGCTCAGGTACAAGAGCGTTCCCGGCTATAAATAGACTGAACCAAGGCAAGGTAGAAGATACTTACCGGCCAGGAGAAGCTGATGGGAAACCTGATGGGGTTCCGCGTGTTCTCAGGTAAATCCGATGGGAAATCCACATTGTTATCTCCGAGCACAGCCGTGGAAAGTGTAGCGTAGTTACACGAAGGGTTATCCGGAATGTTGCGCTGGAAATGGGTGAGACAAATTCTGAAGAAAGTCTTGCAACTTGCGCTACACGTTCCAGCTTTACGTATTCCATTGCAACAATTGCCGTCCATGTTTAGTCCATGATCGTTGCGAAAAGACACAAGATGCAGCTCAAACACAGCTCCAGAACACAGCGCCTGCGAATCAAAGAGAAGACGTCGTGAGCGGCACGTTACGTACAACCAAATACTACAGGCCGTAACAAGGCACGCACCCAAAAAATCTGGGCCAACGCGCGCGGAACCGCCAAAGCCGATGTCAAATTCGGAAAATCGATAGAGAGTAAGTTCAACTTACCTTTGACACCAGTGACAGCAACTGTATCGTCCCAAAAACGGCAAGGACCGCCGCTTTCCGAGGACGCATTGTGCTTGTTTACTGTGGCCACCCTCCACTACAGTAGTTTCTGGCTCTCGTCCACCACAGCCTCGCTTTCGCGCAGCAGGCTCTTTTGGCCCCGCCTCCTAGCCGTGAGTGACAGCTCTCTGAAACAATACGGACACCTCTTCATCATATCGGGGCCCTGTCGCAGGGGGAAACGTCGAAAACACGTGGAGGGGCTGGGCGAGAGTGAGCGGGAAAGGAAGGCGATCCCGGACTAGCGGCAACTGGGCACGGGAGAGGGAGGGATGGAGAGCGGACGGGGGACGTCCGCAGCGCAGCCTGTCCCGGGCGCAAGTGACGGGCGGGGAGGGCAGGCAGCGGGGCGCGGGGCGTATCGGGGGCCGTGACGGTAGCTGCCGGCAGCTGGCTCGGCCCACCGCTACCAGCCCTGCCCTCCCTCCCTCCCTCCCCGCGTACGTCCAGGTCGGCCCGCCCGGCGTAGTAGTAGCTCGTAGTATATAAGTGATTGAGAAACATGCTTTGCCGGGGCCACATTTTGTGGCAGTACATTGAACATTTGCTGAGAGTGTAAACAACACAGCAACAGGGTGCTAGTCGACAACAAGGTAGGTTGTCATGAAGTCAAACAATAACTATAAACATAATACGAAAATACGACACAAAGATTGGCATTTGCAAACGCTGTTCTGAAATACTGTAGTTTAAGCTGATATAATTTCAAGCGCAACAAACATCGATACGATGCAAGTGACCATGACTTCTTCGTTATAGAGATCATAACGCAACTGAAAACATGCTGAGACGGCAGTTTCTGTCAAACTTTTAAGTCTCCAAAATCAAAACAAACATGCAGCGCGCAGATTGGAGTGGAAATCACGTGTTATCGCTGCAAGCCAATAGCGAGTGCTGTCGACTGATCACGCAGCGTGACCGAAACCGTCCACTCACCGAGCAGAGACCGGCAGGCAGCAGCCACCGCTTGCGCCAAAGGCCAGCAGAGCGCTCTCATGCGTCCCTCTCTGTCCCCTGCCTGAAGAACAACCTGCCTCCCAGAGTCCAAATGTGTACTCCTGTTTCGGCCTGCTCTCACCTCGAGTCTCAGCTCTCCAACTGGAACCTGCCCGTCCTTCTCGCAGCTTATACAGAACCTGTTTTTAACATTATGTATTCAAATTTCGGCAACGGCGTGTGCCCTCAATCAAACGAGGAGCACGGCTTTTGTGGGGGGTGAATGGCGCGGCATAAAACGCGCTTTGTCCCCTCAGCTGCCAGGGCGCACCTGCCGCCAGTGTCCGGCCAGCCAGCACGTGGGCACGCCTTATAAGGAAGTCGTGGCGCGTGCCATCTCCCGCGCTCGACTCCCCGCACCTGGGCGCGTGCTGATAGTCCGCCCTCTCCAGCCCGGGGGCAGGGGCCGAGAGGGGACAGGCCCTCACACAATGGGCCGGAACCCAGCCTCCTCTTCCATTCCGACACATGCGTCCCCCTCTGCCTCGCTGCCGTCTGTCTGGCCATCTGTGCCTCCTCGCAGAGATCCACCGTCTGCCAAGTTTTGCCCCACCCCCACCCCCAACCTGTCGTCCGTTTTCACTACCTGTAGAGTTGGCGCGCTAGGCCGTTACACTTCGGAGAAACACAAGAGAGAAGAGGGGGCGGGGGGATAGAGGCTTTAGTGATGGGCCTTATCAGGTGAGAGGATAAGGGGTGGGAAGGGCAGGGGGGTGGGGATAAGAAAGGAAGGGGAGGGAGCGAAGGAGGAGGGGGACAGATGGAGGTTCAGCTCTGCACGACCAGCTGGCTGATGGACGACGTTTTCCCGCCATTCTTGTATCCTCACCCTCCACACATCTCGTCCCGACACGCACCTGCTCTCATCGCGCGTAATTACACGCCGGATCTGACCACCCCGAGCGTGAAAACCGTGATGAGACTGGATGGCATACACCTGCTCTGCTCACGACTCTACCGGGATTCCCCCAGTCTCTCCCCTCTCTCCTCACCCCGTGCTAATTAGGGCAGAACGCCTAGGCTCCTAAGACAACTAGCATCACACAGAACACCTATCATCACCCACGGGTAAAGTGCCATTGATCTTATATCAAAATTGCCCCCTTCACAACTGGCTAGGCGACAACGACATCGAGAGCGCTCCGAGAGTAGTCAATAGGTCACACCTGTGATTGCAAGAGCTGCTAAGTACTCTACACCGAGTGTCGCGCGCCACAGAGAGTGAGCGAGTGCAAACTGCATCGATATCATTATTCCATACATAGTTTTAGCGTCAGGCATTACTTCCAAGGCACACTGGCAAGTGAGAATAAGCGGCCAATGAAACGACTCTCGGAGCCGTGCAGTAAGGACAATGGCGCACTTTTATTTGTGTCCCGCTATGTAGCTGCGCAGAGCTTTTCAAAGTGAAGTGATGGTGAGGCAGAACCCCCCTCTCAAGTGACATTGAATATCAGGTTTTTTTGCTGCAGCACCTGAAGCCAGGCTAGGCTCCGACAGGTCCCACTCAGGTGCCCAGCACCGCTCCGCTAGGGCTTTCCCGCCAAGCAGGGGTTTTTTCATTTGCATATAGGTGCGCGGCATAGATGCTCAGACTGCGTAACGTTACCGCCTCCGCTGCCTGCGGAAAGGTGGCAGGGGAGGGGTTGGAGATTTGGAGAGGAAGACTGGAAGGGGGAGGGGACGATTTGAGAAATGGAGGTTGCTGATCATTAGCGACAGCATCACCACCATCAGGATTGAGCGGGGCCATTAGGATCCTCGTCTCCGGAAGTCCCGAACAAAGGCAAGGATAGGATAGGGAGGAAGCATACCCTTCATTAGGGCCTGAGCCCATTTGCAGAGTTTAAAACTGGGCGCCGTCACGCTGGGTTGACAAAGCATTCAGGCGTGGCGGCAATCGGAAAGGGTGTGAGGAAACAAAATGCACGGGATGGCAGAGGAATGGGCTAGTCAACGCTCAATCTCGTTTCTTGACAACACACACGCTGGAGTTCCGATATCAAATTGTGTTCAAAATATTTTTAATGCAAAATGCTTACCTCCCTGTCTGTCTGAGTTGGTCTGTGTCTGTTTGTGGCTGTCTGTGTCTGTTTGTGGCTGCCTGTGTCTGTTTGTGGCTGTCTGTGACTGTCCGTGACTGTCCGTGTCTGTTTGTGGCTGTCTGTGTCTGTTTGTGACTGTCCGTGTCTGTTTGTGGCTGTTTGTGTCTGTTTGTGGCTGTCTGTGTCTGTGGCTGTCTGTGCCTGTCTGTGTCTGTTTGTGGCTGTCTGTCTGTTTGTGGCTGTCTTTGTCTGTCTGTCTCTCTCTCTGTGTCTGTCTCTGTTTGTCGATCCCTTCCTAAAAGCGTACGCGCTTGGTTCTCTCCCCCCCCCCCCTTCCCCCCCAAAAAAATCCTTCAGATGCGTCAGTGTAGACACTCAGCTCCTTGTTGACATAATGAAGGATAGAGCTGTAGTTTTGGCGGGAGACACGCGCCAGTCGCGTGGTGCCTGTCATCCGTCCTGTAGATGCCATACATCAGCCTTGAGACACTTCGTCCTTTCCTTCTTGCCTGGAGAAGAGAAGCCTGTGATTGGAAGGGGGGGGGGGAGGGGCGGCTCGAGGGGAGGCATATATGGAGTCGAACGTAGGAACGGGGGAAGGGTGAACACGACACGAGTTTAGATGGCAGCAGACAGCCCATGGTGGAGGAGGCCAAATCAAACGGATGTAGATGTAGCTGGAAACGCACTCTCTCTGGCGATGCCAACTGGCCTTTCAGGACGCCGGGTGTGAAGGACAGCTGCGGGGTAGACCTGGAGCCAGGAGACAGCGGGACTGGGGGCTGGTGCAGGTAGACTTCCTGCTCACCTGGCCACTCCAAAGTCTCCGTTGGAACAAAGACGTCTCTCCTTTCCCTTTTTCTCTCCCTTTCTTTTTCCTCTCCAGATGCCTCCTCCTCTGTTCCCGCTAAGCGACAGGTGCCTCGTCTCGGTCCTGTCCCGACCCGGCCTTTCATAAGCAAATCACAAGCGTGCCATAGTCTCAATGACAACAGGTGTAGGGTGAAGCACCGCGCATAGCGCTACACTGGAGGCAGCCCGCCCTCTCAGCAGATAAATTATGCACGCGCCGAGTGTTGACGCGTCTAAGCGACTGCAAGGCATGAGTCAAGAATTTGTAAAAGTCAAAAAAAGTAGTTTGTGTTAAAAGAGGCGACGAAAGAAAAAACGCGAGCAAGAACTTCTGCGCGCATGTGCTTTCGGGTGTGTGTATATGTGTGTGTGTGTGTGTGTGTGTGTGCGTGAGTGCGTGTGTGTGTGTGTGTGTGTGCGTGTGTGTGTGTGCGCGCGTGAGAGAGAAAGACAGAGAGACAGACACAGAGAGAGAGACAGAGAGACAGACACAGAGAGAGAGACAGAGAGACAGACACACAGAGAGAGACAGAGAGACAGAGAGAGAGACAGAGAGAGAGATACAGAGAGAGACAGACAGAGAGAGAGACAGAGACAGAGAGAGAGAGACAGACAGACAGACACAGAGAGAGAGAGACAGAGAGAGAGAGAGAGAGAGAGAGAGAAAGAGAGAAGGAGATGGTTTATTAGTTAGGCCTCTGTCCTATCACAATGTTTACATGTTTAACTCGTCGGCAGTTAAATTTGTATGGCTTCACGTCTTCGCTGTAAAGCATAACACAAAAAAGTGACTAACCGTCTGCTTACGTTGTGTGTGTGTGTGTGTGTGTGTGTGTGTGTGTGTGTGTGTGTGTGTGTGTGTGTGTGTGTGTGTGTGTGTGTGTGTGTGTAAGAGAGAGAGAGACAGAGACAGAGAGAGAGAGAGAGAGAGAGAGAGAGAGAGAGAGAGAGAGAGAGCAAGCACACACACACACACACACACACACACACACACACACACACACACACACACACACACACACACACAGGCGGGAGCGTCCTATCACGTTCACTCGTGCCATTAATTTGTCATTTCATGCAGCCCGTCGTGGGTATTTCTTCTCCACGGAGAACGAGAGGTCGATATTGGAAGGAGAACAATTAATAGCGCGGGCTCGTACCATGCGTGTCAACAACAAACGGCTTGCGTAAATCTTTATCAGGGAGGGAGGCAGGCAGTGCCGTGCAGGACGCTTGGGGTGGAGGAGGGCGACACTGAGGGCTGGAGAGCGGGTGCTAATACGGCTCTAAGCCCTGTTTCCTGGTGCCAGCAGCAGCGGCCGTAGCCAGGGAGAGAGAGGGTCCAGGACAAAACGGCATCCCACCTCCAGACAGTTTGTCACCAACCTTCCCCCTCCCCACCTAAGCAGATGGCGCCACGAGAACGGTAGGTAGGCGTAATAACACTGATGCTGCGACGCTGATCATTGCTTTATACGGGAAAAAGACGGGTAGGGAGAGAAAACTGAAAGGGGTGTACAGAGGGGGGGGGGGGGGGGGAGAAAAGGAAGTGAAGGAGTGGACATGGAGAGAAGAGAGAGAAGAGAGAGAGAGAGAGAGAGAGAGAGAGAGAGAGAGAGAGAGAGAGAGGGGGGGGGGGGAGAGGGGGGGATGAGTGGTAGAGGCAGAGAGAAGGGCAAAGATGGAAGTGGTGTGGCGTTTGTGGTGGCGGATATGGGGAAACAAGATCGGGGAAACATGATCGGCGGATCGGAGAAGAGACGAGAATTCGAAAGATAAAAATAAATCCGCAAAAAGTCAGCATCGATTGAGGTAGCGACATGATCAGTTGCAGCAGTGCTGGCTACAGTGGCAGCAGTGCTGGCTACAGTGGCAGCAGTGCTGGCTACAGTGGCAGCAGTGCTGGCTACAGTGGCAGCAGTGCTGGCTACAGTGGCAGCAGTGCTGGCTACAGTGGCAGCAGTGCTGGCTACAGTGGCAGAAGCCATCGTCCAAGCGACACATGTATCAAGGGTTGACGTCAAGGAGAGGCATGAGGAAAAGGAGGAGGACTAGCAGCGACAGGATCGTCAAGCGGAGGTGGAGCAGCAAGAGAGGCAGGAGTCAAAGCAATAAGATGGGTGGATGAAGTTTAGCACTCCATCAGCCTTTGTGTGTGTTTTTAGGCCATGGATCACACACACACAAATCATTAGAGTTGATTAGAATTAGAGCAGGTCATGTCACCATTTCCCTAGTTATTAGCCTCATGATTCGCGTAGGAGACGCGGTGGGTCAATTCTTACCCCCAACCCACAGTGGGACACGGCACAAAGGGGAGCAGGAGACGGGACACGTGGGGGCTCACGACACATTCTCATCGAGCTGTTATCATCAGGTGAAGGAGGGCATGAACTGCACCTGTACGCAAAACCGCAGACCACTTTGCCAGGGAGTAGGGCCAGGCCGGAGACAAGTGGAGCACTATCGCACTGTCTCCCTCTGCACTCCTCGAGTCAAAGGTCAAGTTCAAGGCTCGACAGGAGCTGCAGGCAGGTGTAACTCTTCCCACTGTGTCCATCATTTCGCCATTGCTTGTCCCTTGGAGGATCAGCCACTCTTCCCTTCATTAACAACTCTTTCAAGATCGCGCGGTGCAATTTCAGGCACGAGTTCTTTTGTCCGTTGCTCCTATCTTGCTACGACCTGCCACGCGAATGTCTGTTTAGCAATGCTCGAACCCTGTCACTTTGAAAGGCACACTTCAATACCCCACGCCTGGCGCTAATTCAGTCCGCATAGCATAACAATGTCACATCTGGCGTAGGAATTAAACAGCACGAGACGAGCCAGATACTAAGCAATGGAGAAGATCGTTTCTTCATTCATCAACAACGAATGTCACGATGACAGAGCATGTGACATTACGATACGCGAATTCGTGCCGAAACCGCGTTCAGAAAACAACCAATGTTACGGTTCCAGGCTTTATTCTAACGATATACAAAGCACAGATAAGGCAACTGCGTCACTCCAAAAGGATTTCAAGTCCTAGCACTACCAAGCGCAGCCTGGCAAGCATTTTCCTCCTGCAATCATCTCTTCATCTGGGAGGGAGAACGTGGGTACCCGGTTGCAGTGCGATTTTTTTCCACCCCGGCACAAAGCCCCGACCGGCAGGTGTGGCGGTGATACCCCCGACCCAAGGCTGGGGGGTGGGGGGTGCAGTGAGGGGGTGGGGGAGGGGGCGTCACCGAATCACCTGCTGCCCGAGAGGAGCACGCGACAGGTTGGAGGAGGACGGCCCGCCGGCGTTGGCACGTCCCTCCCTCCTCTCTCGCACCCCACCTCGCCTTCTTCCCCACTCCCCCCCCCCCTTTGCCCCAGCCCCTTTCGAGAATTCTCACTACATTACTACGCTAATCCCGACGCGAGGACTAATTTTCTGTGTCCACTAACTCTACCCGCCATTTATACCCGATATTGAGCTTTGTGGCGGTGTGTTAGAAAACGCAGGGAGAGAGATCGAGAGCGAGTTAGGGAGGCGCAACAAGCCTGCTTTCATCTTCCCGCCGCACTCTCTCTCCCGCCACGCGACTCGCGTTTCGCGGCGCGTGACGCCCCACCTCCATACCATCACCCCCCACCCCTTCCCCCTCCCTATACCCCACTTACTCGCAACACCCCAGAGTTTACTCCTCCAACGTATCTCAAAAGCGGGCGCCGCGATGACGAGAGGAGACACTAAACCCGGCACAGCTGCGATTGAACCCAGCATTTACTGTCGTCTGCCCGCACCGTCTGGGAGTTGGGATTGGTTGTGTTCAGATATTTACTCCACGAACCCTAACAGGGAACGTTTACCTCGAGAATGCCAGGGACAAACAGGACAGCGAGGCGCATAAACAAGCAATAAAAGCACAGGCGGCACTAGGTACACTATACCAATTTGTGCTCGATTCCAGGGTAGCAACTTGGCCAGCATTTTAACAGTGATGGTAAGTGGCCAAGCTTCTAGCTTTGACAAGCTTATCAGGACAGCTAGAGTGTGAAAATGACTACTTTTGCTCACCAAGGTTTTATCAGTTTCCACATCCCGTCACGGCTGCTTACTCAGAATGCTAGGAGACGTCGCGACTTCTGAGGAAATGTAATGATACTACTCGCACGTCACGAGCTTCCTGTCAATGGGACAGGTACAAAGGTCATCTCTGCAAATCACGACTGATCTAGGCTGTGAATCAAATCCCGCGGGGTCGAAAGGCTGAGCAACGGCGTGTGCACGACGCCCAAGAGGGAGACCCTGGCGTCATCGATATTCAACCGATCGAGACTGACAGGAAATCAGAGGTGGGGTCTTTGTGTAGGGCTGGGCAAGGTGTGTTATTAGTGAATTGTGGGAGGAAGTGGGGGTGGACAGATATGCCTAGACCTGTGATGTCCACCGCTGACACGCGACTGCAGGCAGACAGGCAGCTCACCACGGTCCTCTCCTCCCCACACCGAGGAGCTACCGCGAAAGGGGCAGGCCTCCCCCATCGTAAAACACAGCACACCCCGTCATTTGGTAGTCAGCAAACTGTGGAAGACGTTCTCGCCTCTCACTGCCCCATGGCCACCACGGCTTCAGAGCCAGAGCGCAGACAACGTGATGGTTGTTGGCAACACCTCGCCTTCTCTCGTCCCTTCAACTGCTGCCTCCACCCACCCCGCACCCCCTTTTCCCCTTCATTAACTAGTGCCCTCTTTGGTATTGCCGTAGTTTCTCTTTGATTTTCCACCAATTTTCCGCAGACTCGCGGCATTGAAAATTAGGGTCACTTAGCAGGTAGTGGACTTAATGATGCACACCTCTGTTCATAAGTGCCGCACTTCAAGCGTGTTTTGGTGTTGGGTACTAAGGAGGTGACAAACGGCATTTTTGCAGCAAGCGCACGATGAAATATTGAGTGAGTGATAAGAGACTGCATACACGTGCGTAGAGGATCGCACCTCTCCAGCTTGAGCCATTGTTGTGTCCATTCATTTCGTGAAAAATGAGCATCAAAAGTACTGAGCACGGCTACATCAAACAAACGGCCACCGACAAACACAAACATGTTTTGAAAACAAAGTGTTCACATCCGTTGTTCCTGGAGCGGCCTCTTTCGACAGCCATTACAGCTGGACCGACAAGATTAGCAATGTAGTCACAGTGTGCAACACATCCACACACACACATAGAGAGTGAGAGAGAGAGAGAGAGAGAGAGAGAGAGAGATAGAGATAGAGAGAGAGAGAGAGAGAGAGAGAACGAACAACTGGTTGTAATGCGGGAAATCACAAACATTTGCGCAGTATTGTAATAATGTGAACACTTCCCAGTCTGCTACTGGACAATGGTGACAACTAGAGTTTATGAGAAATTGTGTGCAGCAAAGAACAAGATGTTCATTCTACAAATGAGTAAAAATAGAACATGGTGGTATAGAGCCATATTAGACAAAAAAGTATTTAGAAATGCGTGGGTTTTCAGAATGGGAATTAGTGATTTATTTGTACATAAGTATACATGTAGATTCAGTCCAATAGCTCGCTAAATTGTTTGTCCATCATGGACGGAGACAGATGAAGACGTAATTAATTTTCTATTTCAATGTCCAGCTACATATGATCTCAGAGAGAGAGAGAGAGAGAGAGAGAGAGAGAGAAAGAGAGAGAGAGAGAGAGAGAGAGAGAGAGAGAGAGAGAGAGAGAGAGAGGGGAGGAGAGAGAGAAAGATAGAGATATAGAGAAAGAGATAAAGACAGACACCACACACACACACACACACAAACACACACACACACACACACACACACAGAGACTCACAGACTGACACACAGACAGACTGACACACAGACAGACAGACAGACACACAACCAGACACACATACATAACACGCGCACAGAGGGATGGGTGACGATACAGTATGCCACATATCACCATACGAGAAAAAACAGAAATCGACCAACAATTAGCCTCATTGACTTCTATGTGTACCTTATTTTTAAAATGGCTGATTAAATTTATTTTAAATGAAAGCTGAAAAACAGACAGACGAAGCAAACACACGCGATACTTTGCAAAAGAAAGCATCTATGCACCCACTTAATAATATAATGTGACACGGTATAAATATGATAGTAAAAGGTGGTATAAATCGCAGAGTTTCATTATATGTAAACATAATTCTAATTGCAACGCGAGTAATACAACCACAAAGTATAAATATTAATGTAGTCATGCGTTGAGACTCGTTATACCCCCAGCGGTTGCTTTCATCGACAGACAACAAAGAATACCTTAAGTATACTCGGAGTAGACGATGGACTGCAGAATCTACAGCAGCAAACTGTCGATGGACTTCTGTGTCCTCCACAAGTGGCACCAGAGTTGTCGCGGAAAACAAACCGAGCCGTCCCAGTTGCAAAATTCGGGGGCAGCGCGCGCGCGCGAGAGATATAACTGCTACCGTTCCAGCTATAACAGTCCAGCTTTCAGGGTCTCCCTCCAGCCGTCTCTGCGTGCGCACAACCACCGGTTGACCAATGATCTCAACTACTCGGCATGAATGGGCAGGCTCGTGACTCTCTCTCTCTCTCTCTCTCTCTCTCTCTCTCTCTCTCTCTCTCAAAATCAATCATGCAATCAAGTAATCGATCAATCAATCACATACGAAAGAATGAATAATTCGTTATTTATAATTTCACATAATTGTTTAATATTTCCTTTTATCAGTTCCTCTGCAATTGAAGTATGTTGCTGTCTCTGGACTCTGATGCCAAAACTTTAGATTTCAAATCCTCTCTCTTCACGCAACGGGCTGAGAGCGTCATCTGCAATTATCGTCACTTCGCAGCTCAGATGGGCCGCGTGACGAAATGTACTGTCACTGCACATAGGAAAGACCCAGACTAAACTCTAAGTCAACACCGCCACGCTTCAGCCTAACCCAGCAGAAAGAACGAGGGCCAGAGTACGTGTGTCCATCCCTCATTCCCCTTTTCATCAGAGACAACAGGCGTGATTGCCTCCCACACCCTCCAGCTCTGGCCACTCCACCCGTCTGTGCCGTGCTTTCACACAGTGCAGGACATTGTCCATGTAACAAAGGCGAAGTGTCCGAATGCTTGAATAGCCGACACAGATTTTAAGATTCTTGACGAATTGAAATTGATGCCTGATGACATTCTACTGCGATGACCACTCCGGTTCATATCCATGTTTCCATTTCATTTCACGTCTTACATATGTAGTGCGCTGTAGATCAGCGCCTTTCGAAAGAGAATGCTCTGAGCATCAGTTCTTAATATATATATATGTACGCATGAGAAAAACAGTGGTTATAAACTACTAGTCTGCATTATATAATGTCTGCATATGATTCAATAAATGTCACATTGTAAACCGTGCAGGATTGAAGTATTCCGTCCCTTACCATCACTCTTCAAATGAATTATTATCGAGAGTTGCTTGTTCAAAACGAGAATTTAGCATACTTTGAAACTTACTATAGTAATGGTACACACATTTTATGACGTTCTATGGAGAATTACAAGAGACTTTTAACCATACTCACCTCCACTACTCGTAGTCAACAGAAGTCGGTCTTCAAAACATGATCGAACTACCATGAGTGGCCACGCTGAACTCTTCAGCAGCCAGCAAAAACGCAGGCACAAGGACTTGCAAACAGCATGTCCTTCACGCGAAGCCTATTTCATGTGTTACTCTAGATGCACCGAAATAATGTATTGCAGAAAACTGCAGTATTCCTCCCATTAAACGCAAACAAGCTCAAACTGTAGGGCGAAGCCTATCGCTGCTCACAGACAACCTTCTCGATGGGGGCGTACTTCCAAATGCATTGCAATGGAGTCTGACCGCGCATGCCTTTTTCAATGTCCAGGTGTGCGACCACCGACACACCGGCGTCTGACGTTTCCGAGGGAGGGCGAGGCACAGGAAGCGTGGCCTGCGGGCAGAGACAATCGGATGCACGCCTGTGGCCGATAGCGCCGCGCTTCAACGCTGTCAAGTCATATGCCGATCCATGTGCACGCGCTGGCCAACTGTGCCTCGAGGCAAGCACGTCCCGTGCTCTTTGTTGATCCGATCATTAGTTTCTTATCTGCATGCTGCACCCTACAACCAATTCATCACCCTTTGTTAACCTGGGGCTATTCACAACTTTGTGGGGGCATCCGTAATTGCTGTGCTCAGTCAACGTTTCCGTCTTCTTTCACCTCTGACCGTCCCACACGTACAGGCAATGAGGGTCGGCAATCCCCCCCTTCGCTGTGATTCCCCCCCTTCGCTGTGATTCCCCCCTCGTCTTTTGATGCAGCCGCCCAAGAGCGGATGTGCCAGAGGGCATCAGCTTCGTTGTCGTCCTTATCGTTACAAGTACGTTGTATCGACCCACTAAATTCGACTTTAAGGAGATCAAGAACTATTTGGTCACACTTCTATCAACCCCAAAGTTGACATTCTAATGAAGATATGGATAGATGGATGGAGTTTAATAAGAGCCTATCAGTCGTATAGGCTATATAAGGCTACAGCGTTAATAGAAATAAATGATACTTCTAGATAACAATTTTGACATTTAAGATTACCTAAAAAAAGAAATATCAGAAACACCCTTAAAACAAACAAAACAAAAAGAACAACAACCACCAACAAAAAATGAAGACATAATAGAACTCAAAGATGATACTAAAAGAGAAGCTTTTTCAAAAATCTAATCGCCAAAACAAAAAAAAATGTGGAAGATTATTTAACCCACCCCGTAAATGCGCAAGTTGGGTAATGAAGATATGTGATTTATGTATCCACAAACGTTTGCAGACGTTAGTATCTGAAGTCTCACAAAAGGTTGTGTTTCGAATGAAAAAATAAATAAATTCAGCAGTAATCTTATAAAGGGCCCCAAATTCTTCCTTTCTCTCGATGCATTCTTTACAAATTTTCGGCGTCAGCTTGGACGCCAAAACAGTCTACGCAAGTGCATCAAATCTTCCAGTCTTGAAGCGTCACAGCCCTGGTATGCT
>JAWQFJ010001984.1:60000-87500 GCA_034096865.1 Theodoxus fluviatilis | reverse complement strand
TTGTACTTGTTCACAAACATCCCGCACAACGAAAACACGTATGATTAAGCGCGCTCACGTTGCCGCATGCCAAAAAACGCAGAGAGAAAAACTGAAACAGACATGCAGGCATTGGTAAGTACCCACTCACCCTTTCTCCACTCCCCTCTCCCTCCCTCTCTCCCTCTCCAGACATCGATCCAAGAATGGATGCAGTGCACTCGCCACATGGACCCTTTATGTAGATTTGTCATGGCGTGATCCTCGTATAATGCAGTCGGATGTTTCCTTGGCTCGCATGTATTTAACAGGGCCAGAGCCCCTTCCTGACATTTTTTCCGGACAGGCTGTTACATTCGTCTTTTTTCTCGACAGTAACATAAAATCAGTCTTAGACGTAGATAAGCGCCTTAATCGGTGTCTTAAATGTATTGTCTTTTGACTTAACGATATTTGAGGTCCTGCATACGTAAAGCACGTCTAACTTTTTCGTACAACACCACACGAGACATTGTCTTTCTCCATCATCATCCCCAATACAAGAAACCACGCGGCGCCGGGAAGCACTGAGGAGACCACGCATCTCTCCATGCCCGTGAAACGGC
This sequence comes from Theodoxus fluviatilis, assembly GCA_034096865.1. Lineage (NCBI taxonomy): Eukaryota > Metazoa > Mollusca > Gastropoda > Cycloneritida > Neritidae > Theodoxus > Theodoxus fluviatilis. Next base: position 86,916 of record JAWQFJ010001984.1, on the reverse strand, counting down.
TCTTTCAGAGGCGACATTGCTGCCCAAGGTTGTGTGTGTGTGTGTGTGCGTGCGCGCGCGCGTGTGTGTGTGTTTGTGATGGAATTAAGGCGGGCTCTTATGCTTAGTTCCAGCTGCCATTTGCCAAAACCGTTACAAACGTGGACCCGACGCGCTTGGGGAGGAATACTCAACTTCGCCGAGTACACCTCCTCTCCTGCAACCTTCCTCCTTCACTCCCTCCCCCGAAATCTCCACTTCTCCTCCAGCCAATATTGAGTTCATCAAGCGTCACATTTAATCGTTAAACTTTATCGTGGGTTGCCAAACACGGGTGGGGGTGGGGGTGGGGGGGCTGCTAGCAGGGCGATCAGGCTCGCGCCGCAGCACGTGCCGCCAATTACCCGCACTATGCTGGGGTTTGCCCTTCCGTCTGACAGGGCGTGACGCTAGCTGCAGACGAGAGAGAGAGAGAGAGAGAGAGAGAGAGAGAGAGAGAGAGAGAGAGAGAGAGAGAGAGAGAGAGAGAGAGAGAGAGATTCCTTTACGTGTGTAAGCCTGCCCATGATTGCAATGAGGCAGACTCAAGTTCTGCAGTTTCCTCATTAACCCGGAGCGTCGCCGCCTCCTTTGTGGCCCTTATGTCCCCAGTGCGGGTGGTAGTCCATGGACGGAACCTCCTCTCTGATGATGGCCACGCGATACGCCTGAAGTGGAGAGGCCCCATTACCTCGCCCTTCCATTTCGCCACATTTGCACACAAAGCGACTGCAGGCGTGCCTGCTCATCTGCCGAAGTCGACTGCACGCGATGGACGCTCACAACCCGCCAGACGAGACAGTCGCCGTCTATCGCCTTTGAAAGAAGTGTTTCGTCCACACCCATTGTTTTTACCCTTTCCTGCCTTCGGAGAAGAAGCGAGGTTCCTCCCGGAAACCCTATGTGGATATCCCTATCGCTTTCTGCCCGTTTGGACATTGCCAAATCGGAAACGCTTTCAAGGGAAAAAGCACAGGGGTACAATTAATCATCCCAACGGCACCTTGTATCTGTAAACGTATTTTATCAGCAATGACGTGAATCAAAATATAGACAAAAAGGACCAACGTTTACCGACAGAACATTTACCAGCCCGCGAGAACTACGTGCATTCAAAACTTTCGCGCAGAGGCACTAAAATATCTCTGCTGCACGATGAACAATCAAGTGCACAAAGAAGCGATTGACGCTATCTGCAGTTCAACAGTGATAATGTGCGATGCATGCTCTTACCTTTCACTTCGGCCCTGCAACATCTGCTCAAAAGTTCTTTGTGTAATATTTCTCCCTTTTTTCCTTCCTTCCTCCTATCACTCCAACCCCTCGGCCCCTTTTCCTCAATCCCCCCAAACTGCCTGCCCCCTACCTCCACATCCCTCCATGGACGCGGTGACCACGTTCTGCGAGCAGTCCCCCTCAACAGGCGTCCCCTCTCTCTGATCCAGCAGGGCGGATTCCTGAATCTCTCTGAACGCGGGACTGAAGGTCAGGGGAGCAGAAGTCAAGATGCCATTGTGTGAGGGGCGCTATTGTCTTCGCCATGCCCTACCTGGGGAGGAGGCGGCGGGAGGGAGAGAGGGGGATGGGGAGGGGGTAGGGGGAGAGGAAACGGGGACCCAGTGTCCTCTTAGCCCAGGGGAGCGGGCATGGACACGACCGGGCAGGAAGCAGATTTGTTGCCCGTCTCGAGGGACTGTTTGTCCCTGTGCAGACGCCCTGCCTGTGTAGAGATACTGCATTCGGACAGCTCCGCCTTGCCTTCTCAGTGATGCAGAACCCAGGGTCTAGCAGTCCCCATGGCTCGACGTTTGGGCACATTATGGTGGCAAGCAGAAAAATAATCACCGTCCTACATCGTGTATTCCACTCTTGCAGATGTGGCGGTCACGCCTGCAAGTGGCCGCGAGTCGCCATTGAGAGCAGCATCGATCCTTACCCAAAAAGCGCGCCGCTCCCCCTCGCCCGCATTGACGGCGATCAGCGCCAAATCGCGTGCCTGCAGCTCACGCCCACGTGATGTTTCCTCTAGAAACGATTTTCGATATGTCTTCAATAATGGCAGCCAAAGACGCTCTAAAGGTGGAGGCGGGTGTTTTTCTCCGCTGATTAGAATACTAATGGCCCACACGTTGGTGAAAGAAATTACTTTTTGAAAACTAGAATCCTGCCATCGAGTGACAGAAATGTTTTTGCGACGCCCATTTGCAAGTAAATTAGGCTTAATACTGTTCATTTAAAACGCTAAACGTAAACACCACACGATTCTGTCGATAATGCCCGAACAATAAAACATTTCTTTGACATATATATTTTTGGGGGCAAAACAGAGTCCAATATTGTGATGTATCGAAGAAATCCTAGCAATGAGATAACACCTTAGCGGAAACCTTTGACCTTCGGCACAATGGAGTGAGGGGATTGTTTTCAATCATCGCATTTACCGGGCGTCACTGCTCGTTCTCAATACACCCTCTCGCAACTCCACAAGAGGACACAATATGCAAACAGTCAACAGGTAGATAGATGTCAGCTCTTGTCCCTGTTTGCACAGGACGAGAGGCCACGAGTGTGCAAACATGCGAGTGAGACGGGGCGGCAACTTAGAGACGCGCCATGATACACCGTTGCATGCGATCGCACGTCGGGCAGCCAGATCGGGTTGCTGACCGCGACAGAGCGCGGGCCAACGTCCAGAGACGTGGCGTGACTTGTTTTGAACTGCGTCAATGCATTCACTTCTCGCTACGAAAAATGGCGCGCGTCTCTTCTCTGTCCTTCCTGGACACGGGTTTGCTGTAAAGCCCCGATAAATCGGGCAACGAGAAAACCCGCGACGCAGGCAACAGGGGCGGGTTTCAAAATGCGAAGATCTCGGTAGATCTACGTAGATCTCGCCGAATGGGCAGTTTCATTCTTTGCTTGCTAGCGAGCCAATCGAAGACGAGCGTAGATTGAGCGAGGCAGCTTGAGAGGTGCCTAGCTTTTAAGATTCGAGACAAAAGTTCGTCGTGGATGCGTTGACCTGCATTCGATGTGTAAACTGTAGGAGGTTTCACGATCTGTTAATGCATTCAACATACACCTTTGATAAATTAATGCTGGGCATGGCTTATATTTTCTTTGGATGGGTTGCTAGTATCTCGAAATAGAGCGTTTTCTGAATGAACCGGCAACACGTCGGCCATTGAAATGTGGCTAGTTCACCTCTTGTCGTGACGTCTACGCATGCGCATTACTTCGTCACGTTGGGTAGTTTCTTTTTTAGCTAGCTCTTACTGCGAAGCAAGATCTTGCGACCAAGATCGACTACCTATTTTGAAACCCGCCCCAGGTCTTGAGGCACTTGCAGCTCGCCTAAAACTCCAGTGCAAGATGAAGCTGCTATTCAGTTTATCACCTTTCACGCACACGAGTCCAGTCATGTATCGCTCTAGAACCAGGTTCGGACCGACGGGAGAGGAGCAAGGGAAACTGTTCTCAACGGCCAATGACAGAGGCAATGACTTTCAGGCGCGAGAAGCGATCAGGTCCGAGGAGAGATGAGGATGCTCCACTTGCTATTTGCGCTAAAGACAAGCGAGGAACGTGACGGAAAGCCTGGCTTCCGGGCGTCAGAGGCAAATCCCAGAGCCGCAGCGAGGGACAGCAAGGGCAGGCGAGACAAGCCGCCCCGACGCTCCGCTCTCAGGCAGCCGGGCGCTAGGCCTCCAGAGAAGCTTTTCTCCCGCACCAAGCAAAACCGCAATGACCATAGCTAATGTTGTTCTCACACATGGACAATGATTTCAGTTTCCTGTCTTACCTTGCATTTCAAAGGTCACCAGTACAGTGCAAAGCTGAAATAGAGACTGGTGTTATCAGAGATAAGCTCCTACGCAAATATACACAAAGTACAGTGATCGTGAACGCGCGACGTAAGCTGAACTCTCATCGTATTCTCTGTTCGTTAGTTCTGTATTCGTCTCTTTTTTATATCGCACTGACAAAGAAGCTGCAGGAAATCGAAATAATCATTAACAAGCGCCACAAAATATCGACATCGAAAAAAGAGAGGAAAAGTTCTACATGGATGCACATTTAGGATCGCATGACCAACAGGCACAAAACAGAGCATCTTGCATTTTCAAAATGGTTAACTGTTGATATATCACGAATAAGCATGAAATAGAGTGACAACTTTTATTTTTAAGAAAATCTACGGCCACAACGAGCACGAGACGAGAATGAGAGGTCACGACCAGATCACATATACGTGTCGCAACAAGGCACCAAAGATTTGTCAAGCCCTCAGCGTCCGCTTGCGAATCGGGGACAGAAAGGGAACTAGAAAGTTCTGAAAAGAAGCGGGAGGGGGGAGGGCAAAGGAGGGTTGAAGTAGGGGGTGGGGGGAAGGAAGGGGAGGGGAGGGCAAGCAGATGGGGCAGCGCGGACAGGCGTTCTCGTGTTGTCTTTTCACACTCAGTGATTGCCGTCTCTGGCGCCGCCATGGCCTAGCGCTCTCTCTCTCTCTCTCTCTCTCTCTCTCTCTCTCTCTCTCTCTCTCTCTCTCTCTCTCTCTCTCTCTCTCTCTCACCTGGCCAGCCTCTTCCAGGGAATAGATCCTCCACTGTGTGGGCAGACGGATGGGCTCCCGTCCGACAAGGGCGATAACTTTTCCTGCTGGCGGCACGCAGGATCTTCGTCTCTTTCGACCGTTCTTTGATCTCCCCAGGTTGTGGTCAGATCATGTCGGCACTTCGCAGTTAACGGTGGTCTTTTCTCGTTTTCTCTTGGAAATCGATTCTGCTGTGGATGAATGGATGGATGGATGGTGTTTTACGGCCTCTCAGCCCCTGAAGGCTATGTAAGGCCACTAAGCACGAAAATCACGAGCAGTTTAGAGTAAACGCAAATCACGTCACGGTGTCCCTAGTCATTCGTCTCTTACGAATCGCGTAGGGAGACGCGGTGGGTCAATTCTTACCCCGAACCCACAGGGGGATTCTGCTGTGGAGACGTAGCGCACAAGTAGGGCAAAGAAGCTGCAGCAGCAGATACGTGCGCTTATTCCCTGGTTTCAGTTTATGATAACCACTGTTCTACTCTTCCTAGTACTATCCATCTCTTCCAGAGACTCCATGACGCGCCATGTGGAAGTCGTCTTCACATGCACTGTCCAGGAGGGCAGGTCCCAACTCTCCTCAGGCCGTGGGTCTTCCAGATGTCATCACCTGTAGCGGTTCTATCTGTGGAAAGCAACAATTATCCATTGTCCATCGGTCGCTGACCGTCGGGACCAAGCACCGGAGTTCTAGAGTGGGGATGGGGTGGAAGAGACTCGGCCAGGGGAGAGAACTGGCAGCAGGAGAGGAGCGCGAGACTGCGGGAGAGGGAGGGAGGCGGGCAGGGCGGGGACCGGGTCCAATGTCTGGGTGTCTGGCGGGCGGAGGCTGGGAGCCGCGCGGGGCAAACAGCGAGGGCCTACCACAAACACCGCTGTTTGCCGCCCTCGCCTCAAGACGGGGCCCGGGGGCCCCCGGACCTGTGGACACAAGCGCCTGCAAAAACCCGGACGGCAAACACCGTAATTTCTACGATACACTCGCAAGTTTATCGTCACCGCGGAACTATGGAAGGAGGGGATGGGGGAATCCAAACCCAGAGGCGATCCGCGGCCGGGGCCCTCAGTCTCTCACGCCGCGGACCTCGGGCTGCGAGAGCCGTGCGGTGCTGTGAGCATGGCGGCTTGCTTCTCTGCTGCATCCCGCGGGGGCGCGGAAGGCGGATTATGTCCAGTGGCTACTGCAGCGCAAGGATTGGGGAAACTGAGGGAGGGAGACGGAGACGGAGGGAGGCCGGCGAGACGGCGAGAATAGCCTCCAAAGCCCGGGACGCGTGGCCGCGTGTGCGCAGGGCGCCTGGAAGATCTGAGCGGCAGCGGCGTGCAGAGAAGAGGGTCCGGGGATCAAGTGACGTGCGAGCGATGCCCGCTGCCCTTCGCCCCCACTCCCCAGCTTTCGCACGAAGCAGTCTCAAAGATCAACAGCAGCAGCGTGAAAAGCGGTTATCCGGGTAGCGTCCCGCCATGATAAATCGGCCGATACTGAAGGGGAGATCGTCAAATAGTTAAGTGCCCTACTCATTTACGCACTTCTACTATTACCATACGCCGCCCGTCCCCCTCTCTCGCACGAGACGCGAGACCAGACACTGAAAGCCAGACGTGTACTCACGCGCCGACGGTTAGCTCGGTGTAGGTCACACTTAACCGTTAAACCCTTGACTGCTTGTCGTTTCTCACCGTCTTATGCTGATGTCCCTTATTCGACATTTCCTTTAAACCCACTGGCGACCCTCTCCACAGGGACAATGACGTCAAGACTGGATTCCACCAGATGAAAAATGAAACAGAGCTCGAACGGCAGAGCGTCTGCGAGTGAATAATCCACATCTATAAGCGCTTACCCCATGAATGCATCGCCGCAGCCCATCAATATCTGCTCCGCTGCCGCCATAAGTCCGGCGTCTTGCTGATCTTGGCAAGCGACGCCCAGACGGAGTCCGTCAGGCAAGACATCTGCAGCTCCAGAAAGATGTCGCAGGTTGGGACTCAGGCTCGGGGTGGCGTTGGGGTGAGAGGGGGGGGGGGGGGGAGGAAATTTAAAAAATGAGATCAGCCTGCAGCACTCAAGACTCCAGACGTCTTCTGTCTCCGATCCCTGGAGCGGAGCGAGCGGATGCCCACCAGACGGGTCACTCCCTTCACCGTCCCGTTCCGACGGATGCCCGTCTTAATTCTGCAAGCCGGCGAGACTAGCAGACTCAGACCGGGAGTCGATCAAATCGACCCGGACCCGGCAGCGACGGCAGCGTTTCGCTGTACCGGCATGACCAGCCCCCCACCCACGCGGCGCCCCGCTGGCCATCCCTAGACTGCCCCCTCCCCCTCTTTCCCCGTCCACCCCACACCTCAGGATAGGGCGAGGCAGGGCAGGGCAAGATGGGGCAAGACAGGACAGGAGTAAGGCCAGGGTGAGGTAAGACAGGGCGGATAGTGGCAGATTAGAGCAGAACAGGACAGAGAAGCAGGGCAGGGCAGGGCATTGTAGGGCAAGGCAGGGCAGGATCTCTAGACGGGTCACTGCAGCCTGGCATTGATTACCCCTGTCCCCATCGCCGGCTGTATAGTCGCTGTCGCTGCTCTGCCACTGGACCGGTGTCAATGTCGACGCACTGATCTATGAGTGGGCGCCAGTCGTTGACGACAGGGAGATTGCGCATTGCCACAAAATCACGAGAGAAAACAAACCAGCGGCGCCAAGCATAGCAACAGCGGTCGTCGTGACCAGCTTCATTCAGACACAGGAAAATAACGTCACGAATCGCAGTTAGGAGTAGGAAGCTGTCCATCAAGCAAGGAACGAGAGCCCGCATTGCAAACGCACAACTCTCCCGTGTGTTTTCTAAGGAAAAAATATGTTTTCTTATTCGATCAAGGGAGTCAGCTGGTGGCGTGAAAGAAAACACTTGCGAAACATAGTCCACAATCCTTTCAGATGTGACAGCGCATTGACCCAGAAGGTTCGGGTTGCCCGCGGGTATCGGAATGTTATCAGGAGAAACGTTATCGGAGCGCTCTAGAAGCTTCTTTCCACTATGTACTTGACGATGGGTGTTCCTCAAGAAGCGTGGGAATTTCTCGGTACACGTCCTCTGGGAAGAAAGTCGAGCTTTGACTTTGACTAGCGCATGCTGGACAATTTCACTTCTACAGCTTAACGCCTAGATCATTTCAAAACTGTCTACGTCCCAATATCGCTCAGCGGATGAATAAACTGTAATACATTAGCCAGAGGACATTAACAAGATTAACACAATTGAATTTTAAACCAATCAGTACTTCAAACCGTGAAGTAAGATTTTCACTCGAAAGCTTATGTTTGTGTGGCGTCACTACGAACCCTTACCGGCGCTCAAGATGCGACGGGGCCAAATCTCTCTTCATCCAACAGCCTCAACACGGCTTGGGGACAGGTCTGGACCGTCTGGTGCGCTGTCTTGCCTATGCGCTGCAAGAGCCGCAGAGCTGTGACCACCAAACCTGCCGCCGCTGCTGCTACTGCTGCTGCTGGCAAGGTGGGCTGGCACCTGGCAGGCTGTCACACACACAGACAGAGGCGGGCTGGCAGTCTGCTGAGGGCGGAGCGGCGCCGCAGACTGGCTGAGCGCTGGACGGCTGGGTGGATGTATGCAGGTGGAGAAAAGTGAAGAAAAAAAGTACTCCTCCAACATTCTCGCCGGCATAATATCACCATGGCGAAGAGAGACACATATTCATGAGGTGCTCTCTCTCTCTCCCCGTCTCATTTTCTCCCCCCGCTCCGGGGCTCCGTCTCCACTGGCGTGGAGATCTGGTCTTGGTATCCTCTTTCTCATGCATTATGGCCGAGCTCCTCCTCCTGCCTCCGCCCCTACACCCAGTGCACTTGCTCAGCACTTTTGGTTGAATTTATGTTGAGTTGTACATAAGCCAACTTGTTTCCTTGTTGCCAAGTGGAGCTATCGATCGAGGGAACTCAAAGAGAAAGTTCCAAGAGCTGGCCTGGAAGGGAAAGGCTGCGAACGACAACTTACGCAACAGCACCTATGTCGAAGAGAGCTACGAGTTGATCCTGGGAAGTACCAATGCACTAAAGGTGTGTGGGATACCTTTTTGCCCTCCTATTCTACCACTTCACTCTACTTGGCTCAACTTCTTCCTGATAGTGTCAAAAACAAGGGACTGCAACGGCACTAAAGTAAAAGTCTAAAACACGGTGAGGTTCTGATGGCCGCGTATAATACAAAGCAAATACAAAACATTGGAAGGTAAAACAGCGCAAATTTTTGGCTAAAAAGCCTTCATCAGGCGCACAAATAAAACTTACAGGAGGGCGGACAAAAGTGGAATCTTTTGTCCGCCCTCCTGTAAGTTTTATTTGTGCGCTTGATGAAGGCTTTTTAGCCAAACATTTGCGCTGTTTTATTTCCAATGTTTTGTATTTGCTTTGTATTATACGCGGCAATCAGAACCTCACCGTGTTTTGGATTCTTCCTGATAGTTTTAACGCTTCCGAAATCACTCCTGTATTCTGCATGTCTTTCTTCCCACTCTCAATAAATCTCCAGCCGGTCGGCGTCTGTAATTCTCCAGCTCACTAATAGTCCGACAAATCTACATAGAAATACGATTTATACGCACCAAAGGTTATCCAAAACCCATTGCCTGCAGAAATAATTGTAACATCGGATGACTTCCGCCTTGCCCCTCTGTCTCCAGAAGCCAGAGAAACTTCACGACGAATCATGCAGATACACGGCTCGTTAAAGGATGGTGTGTAATGAGCAGAACAGCCATGGCACCTCAAGTCAGACTGATGGATGGATGGTAAGAATTTTCCGGCTTTTCAGCCCTCTTTGGTTATGGAAGGCCACTAATCACGAAAAAGCATTGGAGCTGGTAAGGATGGAAACAAGTCAAGTCACGGTTAGACCTTATCAATTGCCTTTCACGAATCGAGTAGAGAGACGCGTTGACTCAGTTCACCCCCAACCCTCAGGGAGACTGACTGAAAACAACAAAAATTAAATGTTGAGACTTTAAAAGATTGCATCACGGGCCTCGTCCCCACACCCTTTCTTGATGGGTGGGAGGATTCCGAGGCCAAAAAATTAAATAGCGTAGAAGCGTGCATTAGGGCGCGACGCATGCTGATAATTTTCAAACGCATTCACGAAGAGTCCCTCTCTGAGAGGAAATGAGTCTGCAGAGAGGCGTTGGAGGGGGAGGAAACCAGACCTTGGCAAACGAAGGCATCCTCTAGCGCCTGTCCGTCAGCAGACCCTCCCAGAATACTCGGCCAGACCTCAGGGGGCAAGGGCCGGGGGCGAGGAGACGAGGCGCAACCCACAGCCCCTGGGACCTGAGGCCTCCTTTGACCCCCTGCCAGACCCCATCCCACCCCTGTTCTTCCAGACTCCACCCCACCTCCTTTTTCCATCCTTTGCCCATCCCATTTTGTCCATTACCCCAACCCCCCAACCTCAACCTGTTCCCTCCCCGTCCACCACCGCGTCTGCCGTCTCCCTAAACTCTCCAGGCTGGGCTCAGGTGGCTTCGGTCCAAAGTCTCTGAGCATTTCTGGCTCCAGTAAACCTCCACACGTTCTCTAGAGCCGGCACCTCAACAGCCTCCATGCTCTTTGGTTGGAAAAATAACCTCCTCGGCGTAGCCGATGATCTTGAACGTCATCTCTACAGACTCCTTCTCCTGACTGGCATTGTCTGGGAGAGACTGCTCTCCAGAGTAGCTGAGTGGACCATTTTCTTTACTTTCATCACACCTACTGGTTTACATACTGTTTTCAAGAGGATGACAAAGTCGACTCAGGTATTCTTGTATCTCGTGGGAAAACTAGCTTTCTTTCGCAAGTTCTTTAATTCAGCTCAAGCATTACCAACAAATCTATGTCACTTACTCAGAATCCAGGTCCGAGGAAAATCGCGCCATGGTTGAATCCCCCAAAAAGCATCCACAAACAAGGTTTTCCCTTGTTTCGAGTCTGGATAATACATTTTAGAATCACGATTTGTCATGGCATCCGTGCAGGACACTATTTTTTAGCAGTGTACTTGTTGAGACCGACAACATTTCCACTCCATCAGGCCCTTGGATGTTTGTGGAGGAGAGCGAAGACTCTGTCAACTTCAAACGCCCGACGTAGAGGGAGCGACTGGTAGGGCAGGCCGCCTGACGGCCTCTGCCAGGTACGGATGAGCATCCCCTTCTTCCCCTCTCCCATCCCCTGCTTGTGCGTGTGTGTGTGTGCGCGCGTGCGTGTGTGTGTGTGTGTGCGCGCGCATGCGTATGTGTGTGAAGTCAGTCATCATCTCTTACAAGTCTTCGCCTGCCTGCCAATTTAGTCTTGCCGACCGTCCAAAGGTTCTTCCGTCAGCCTGACTATCATCAGTCTGCCTTTATTCTATAGGCAGACATCTGTACTTTGTGACAATCAGTTCTAGTTTGATGTGAGACTGCGTTCTCTTGCTACACCGATGTGCAGGGTACGTGTTTCCTCGTATGCAAAGAGTTTTGTCATGGAAATTTATGTCATTGCTACGCTTTGCAAAACTGTAATGGCTTCGAGGTGAATTTTCAAAGCAGAGGAGGAAAATAGTTAAAGGCCATCATAGGTGTAAAGTGACGAGCGAACGTTCGGTAAGTCAGGGTTATTCCAACATATGATAAACGTTTGACCATATTACTACTCTCTGTTCGTATTCCTTGGCATATGAACCAAGTCATTCTCATTATACACTGGCTATTCAGAGAACCTATACAAACGCTTCTGAAAAGCAGTTCTGCCTCACCGTGTGTGTGTGTGTGATGGTGTGTGTGTGTGTGTGTGTGTGTGTGTGTGTGTGTGTGTGTGTGACAATCTCCTCTTGAGAATATTACTAATTCTGCCCGATACGCATTCGCCAGACAGCAGCCGCGAAAATCATATCATCGGGATATCTAAGACAATCACTATTTAAATGAAATTCCAAGCCACACTAGGTTTGGAGTGGTTGTGCTGAATATAAAAAAGCGGTTAACACTATTTCATTGATATCAAGCTTGGCTTCTCCTAATATCCGTGCAATTCGCATCCCGTGCATACGTCCGCATGGTTCCGCTGTTGGCCAGACATTGGCGGACTTGCACTGCGTCCAGTCCGTTCCTAGCATCAGTAATGAGTCGAACCAGCCAGCCCAAGAGGGCACTGGCTGGGCAGACGTGCTTATTCAATATTATTATTATATTATTATTATTCCCCATTTACAGGGAAATAGGGGCTCAGCCATCCCGCCACTGTCTAGACTGGGATGAGACGAGAGGAAGAGTGCACGAGAAAGCTGGAGTCATCTAGTTGGCGAGTCATGTGCGGTGCCGGACCAGTCCCGACGAGAGGGCAAGGTTAGGCCAGACTAGCGTGAGGAAGTCAAGGGGTAGAGAGCAAAGGGCAAGGGGTAGAGACTGTCCTGAAAAAATGTCCCGAGTCCGATCCGTCTACGGCGCGCCATTTCCATGTAATCGCCATTGGGCATGCAGCCATTGCTCACGCAGGTGTCCAAGCAGCGCTGAAGACTGTATTTAAAACAGGCGGAGGTCTCTGGGACTGCGACGTAATGAGCCAACTTTGTGCCAAAATCCCAAAGAACAAGGGAGAATAAAATATGTTCATAGGCCCACAACCCTGCAAGCCAGCACATGGCTAGGAAAAAACAACCGAGACCCCAGACCCTCACTAATGGCGAGGGCCAACAGAGGGCGGCAGACAATATTCAAGCAATGGGCAGGGGATCAACATTGACTTCTCGTTCTAGCAAGATGCTCACCCCCATCCATTTTTCTCGCCCTCTCTCCATGCCTGAAGCCCAGATGCCGAGGTTTGGGCGCATGGTTCTGATCAGAGCCATCAGCCATCATCAGCCATCAGCAGACAGCGCAAGATGAGAGTCTGCAGGCGGCAGAGGAGGAGCAGGCGGCGATAATCAACGGCAGCAGCGGCCGCACTGCCAGGAGGGTGCGGATAAACACCGTCCATAACCACGAAACACCCGCCAATTTGCAGCTCCCGCTCTAGCTCCCTTTGCCTGGGTGCCGCCCCGCAATGGAAACAATCTGCTTCACTTAAGTTTTGAGTCGGTTACACAATAAATCTATCGACCTTCAACAACTCTTAACCTAATGATTCCTTTAAGAAAAGTTACTACTCAGAAGAAGGACAAAACGTTCCTCTAAAAGCAATGGATGTTCAAGCATTTGTTTACGGGACTGGAAGAAAGTCAAATACTTCCTTCAGGGAAACATCCCCACCGAGACAGCAGATGTTCTTCAGTCACTTCAGCAATGAACATTCAATTAGAAATGCAACAGAAGGAGTGTTCGGTTTCTGCTCTGTCACGCCTGAATTTTACAGACATAAAAACTACCGTCAGCCAGTCATCCATCACAGCTGCAGGCAGTCATCCTGCTCTTACCTGTGGGCAAGCCCCATGGTCAACCAGGAGGTGACAGCAGCAAAAGGACCCTTGTTCGCGTCGCCAGCCCATCACTCCATTCCAGTGGAAAATAGTGCACTCCTGCCCACTGTCATCCTTTCTTTCCCAGCCCGTCCCCCTAAACCCACCCCTCCCTCTTCCATTCCGCTTTGGACACCACGCCTCCACCCCGTTCCGTGCAGTCAGCATCCGCCTCCTCTCACCCAAGCATGGCGTCAGCTCATCTTTACGGCTCGTCAGCAGCCACCTGACACACGTCCCTCACTGCCCTCTTCCTACACATCTCGTTAGCGGTCACTCACTCCGTGGGGGATCATTCAGGGTCTGCTTGGGGTTCCGCCCGACCCAGTGATCATCTTCAATGCGGGCAACAGCTGCTACAATGTGGGAATGTCTCTTTCATAGGGTCGTAAAACCTTTAGCAAGGGTTTCATTGCAGGATGACTGTCTGCCTGCGAGAGCCCACGTAGGGCACTGTCATCGTGCAGAAACAAAACATTTTATGGCTACTACAACCCAAAGTTTTGGAGCCGCCTTTCTCACCTCAGTCAGGTAACAACAGGAAGTGGCCAGTGGAGTTAGCGCACGCTGTGATAGTTGGCTGGCGATTTGCACAGGCACTCGCTGTCAACAAGTTAATGCCCTCCCCTACAGAGACAAATGTCCCAGCAAGACATAACGGACATATGATGTCTGGCGTCTGTTGTGTGCATCCTGCCATTTATGCCACAGGACAGGTCACATGCGTCAAGGTTCGTCGACTGGAACTAACCCTTCTCATGCACATCGGTGAACACGTCAGAGGGAACTGCTGAACTACATGGACCTGCTCTGCCAAGAACATGCTTTTTCAGCATTTTTACATTCAAGAGTTTGGGTTTTCTCGCGCCAAAGATCATTGTAACGAAATGCAAAAGCGCATCTCACTTCGGGGTTTATTCACAGACACACTCCATCTGCAGGAAAGCGTCGAGGTCGAGGCCGAGGTAGAGGATGTGCAACAGATGACGTGGGGCCGGGAAGGAATGCAGGGCTGTTGTCTGCCTCCAGATGAGGAGAGAGAGAGAGAGAGAGAGAGAGAGAGAGAGAGAGAGAGAGAGAGTGAGAGAGAGAGAGAGTGAGAGAGAGAGAGAAAGAGAGAGAGAGACAGAAAGAGAGAAAGAGAGAGAAAAAAGAAGCAAAGAGGTAGTGAGAGGCTTTGAGAGGATGTGACAGCGAAAGTCTGAACGAGCCTGTCAGACCTCCTGCCCCCCAAGCCGCCTGCTCCAGAGGACGCCCGACACTCGACGGTGTCCTACCTGCCAGGAGCGCCAGATGGGGTCACCCCATGTGTCGCGCTTCTCCTGACAGCAATATTCCTCGTGATGCTAAATGAACTCTAGGAGCAGCTTTTCCTCATAAACACCATGCCTCAACATCGATTAAGTTGGCAGCTCTGGACCGAGAGCAATCCCCGTCCTTCCTTTACGTCGCTGCCCTGCCTCCACCTTGACGCGTCATTATCTCCCGCTGCATCCCCAGGCCTCTCTAACAAGGCTGCAGTGCTTAGCGACGGAAGAAAACGAGAACGGAGAAGTCATTTGGCCTATAGCAGGCAAACTGCCAGAGAACCCGAGAAGAAAGATCGCAATGTTCAAATGCCAAGCGAGTCTCCATAAATCAAGAGTATACCATTACCTGCGAGCAGAAGATCAATAGGCTAGACATCCTTTACTCAGAAGCAATGAATGACAAGAGGCAAGGACCGATGGCAGCTGCATGAAAGAGAGCGGAGCACGAGAGTGGGAAAGAAATGAGAAAGAAGTCTACTCACTGTGGTGGTGCCAGGCAGAGCCGCCGCCATCCTCACCGCAGCCTTCTCAGAAATCTCGGCTTCCGCTCCGCGTGACGGCCTCCTGGGGAGAGGAATGAAGGGAGGAAGTGTACATCAGCCTGCCTACACCACCGGCGCCCCCACACGCGCTCGGACTGCTACAACTTTGTACAAGTACGTACAGCAGACTTACCCCTCGCGGCCACGGACTCTTCCAGTTCTTCGCTACCTGCCCAAGCACTGCGTGTAGACATTACCACTCGAACGCTAAGTTTCACCCGCAGTTTTGTTTAGTGGGCAGACCAGAGAACGATGACCAGAGTAGCAACTCCAGGCATCCTAGAGCTCTGCAGACATTGACTGCCGCGCCCGCACAGCCCCCCCCCCCCCCCCCCCCCCACCCCCTCCCTTAGAGCAGCAGAATTTCCGGTGCCGCCTCCAGATCTACCTCCCTTTGTCGCTCTTCAAAAGAACGTAATGTGAAAGGCCTGGTAAGTTCTGTCCAGGTAGCCATTTCTGCCGCCAAGATTGGGAAGCGGTTGCCACAATTCTAACTGATAATTGTTAAAAATGTAGTTTAAGTGGCATCATGGTCGCGATGAGAGTCATGTCTCTGCAAGTCAAGGTGACATGCACGTGTACAGGTGTGTAGGTGTATAGGGGTTCAAAACAGAGAAACACATCGCTATCATGTGCAGTGGATGTGTCAGTTGATATTCAAAGGGGGGACACAAACCCCCCAACCCCCACCCCAAATTGTACGTACCTATGGACGATTGTGTAAATGCGCACGCAGTCTGCTAAGAGCGGCGTTGGAGTCGATGAAATCACTAGTTGCCAGGATACATGCATGACAAATATCCAGACCCGCTTGCGGCAAGGCCTGCAACCCTGCACTGAGGGCGTGGTTCTCGTGAATATGTGCATTCCTAAAATCCAGACAATGGGCCGTCACAGCAAGGATATCTCTCTCTCTCTCTCTCTCTCTCTCTCTCTGTTATGTCATCATTCTAAAGTTACACAACCTTTCAATCATAGCTTCAAACAAGGATATGTAGTAATGCCTGGCAAAATCCTTACTGCGAAAACGCAAATATCGACCATTTGCTTCGAGCCATGCTACTGTCCCACAGACGCTGTCAACCTTTGCCAAGTGGGTGAAAGCCACAACACGCAGAGCAGACTAAATGAATCAGCGCTCTCAACCGTGACGGAGAACCTAGCGCTTTTCAATATCTTATCGATCCTGATCAATCATGCGTGGCCAGAACTTATCGCTGTGGCAGTAATGAGTGGGATGAAACTGCAATACCACACAACTCATAGAAGCAGGCCTTTGTGGTTTTCTGCGCCACAGCAGTATTTTGCCTGCCTCTTGGAAAAGTACCCGGTCCCTGGACGCCACGGAGAGGCACGGCAATCACGAAGGGGTTACCTGAGGGCAACGGACAGAAGGATGAAGCGAGGACGGGGTCAGGGGAATCGAGAGAGACGGGGAAGGGACGGAGAGTGATGAGGCGGGGGGACGCCAGGTACCAGGGAGGGAACAGCCAGAGACACGGGGTGGGGGTAGGGGTGGGTGGGTTGGGGGTTGAGAGGAGGCTGGGAGTTCAACACGGGAAGGTGCAGGGAAGGACTCAGGCGAGAGGCATCCCTGACCTCGGCCCTAGTGATGGAGAGCCGGTCACAGTCGCTCAGCCTCCTGGGCAGCCACCTGTGTGCCGGACACTGTCCCGTCCCCTCTACATCTTCCTGCTTTCATCCTCTCTTCCTTTACACTCTCCTCCTCCACCCCCACCCCCCAACCCCCCTCTCTGTCTTCATACGCCATCCCAACCTCCATCTGACATGCCGCCCTCCAGCCAGGAAGAAAAGAATCATTGCTTTCATTTGCCTCATCCAACTGTGTCTGTCCGTCCGTTTGTCCATCCGTCTGTCCGTCCGTCCGTTCCTGTATGTGTGTGTGTACGCGCGCGCACAGGCGTGTATTTTCTACCTTTTTAAAGCCATCTAATGGATTCCCACGACGTATAAACTTGCACGAAGTTGGTAAAACTATGACTTCTCTAGATTCTCAGGAGTTCGTTACAGTGATTATTCCTCTATTGACAATCGTCTAGTGCTGGCTGGGGTGCTGGGTATCTTTCCAATTATCTTCCGGCCATCCAATCAGTCTCACTCAATTTTATGTGTCTGATATGCCAAGCCCACCTTAATAAAGACAGTGTCAAAAATGAAGTAATTGATTTTCTATCCTCGAAGGCAATCATCGAGGCCAGGAGACTCACTAGTCAAGGAGGTGCAGAATTTGGTTTCCAGGCAAAAAGACCATACGCCATTTAGAAAGCCGAGGTCTGCTACATATTCACGCTAAATGCCTGTCTTTTTTAAGGCAGCAGTGACAGCAGACCATCAGCCTCCAGACTGTTCTGCTCTTTGCAATGGATGCGCACATACTGGGACACCAATAGTCAGGGGGAATAAGAAACCTCATTTCTTCACGACGTTTCCATACACCAGTTCTCCTTGAGAGCGTGAGCTAACTTTTAGGGAAAATTTGTTAGACAATGACAAAAACCTACTGTCCATTTTCGATTTAGTCAAATGAGTGACGCGTCAAAACACACACACACACACACATAAACACACACGTAAGCACGCACACACTACTCACACGCAGGGAGAGAGAGAGAGAGAGAGAGAGAGAGAGAGAGAGAGAGAGAGAGAGAGAACATCAATTCAGAAAACCACTCGAGTAATTCTAATTAGTCTATATACTGCAACCACAAGCATAGACATTGGACTAAGGTAAAAAGAAGACAACTGGCGTGGGAGGACATGGTTGCCAGTGGGCAGGTATACACTACTTGTACACGTCTACTAGCAGGCTGAACAGGGGCTTTCTGGTGGACAGGTGAGTATCAGCATGAACAAGGGCTGACGAAGGTCATAGGAAAGGAGGCTGGCGGCTGGCTGAGGACCAAAGAACTTCTGGCAGACGCCAAGGAGACTGGGGCCTAGGTCAGGCAGACCAATGGCTGCCAGGACAGCTGCCGTGCCCACCATCGACTGCAAGCCTGTGTCAATGAGGCAGCCTCTGTTCCGCCTCGCTCTCCCCGCATATCAATACACCCTGCAGTATGTCTTTTTCCTCGTCCCGTCTTCGTGTGTGTGCGCGTGTATATGTATATGTATAAGTGTGTGTGTGTGTGTGTGTGTGTGTGTGTGTAAGTGTGTATGTTTATTTTCCGAGCGTCATGGAGTTTACCAGATGGAAGTAATGGTTGAAAAGTTCTATGCCTACGTCGCAACATTACTGGTACACTGTCAGTATTCCGCAGTGCTTCGTTCAGTTACATATATAATGCAGGAATAATGAAGCTAATATCACGATAAAAAATGCCATCTTATGTATGATTAATAAGTCACGTATCTTACTAAGTCTAGAAAAGTTAAATATATGTCTTCCAAAATGTTCCAACATCACCACCCCACCACCAACAGCTCTCTCTCTCTCTCTCTCTCTCTCTCTCTCTCTCTCTCTCTCTCTCTCTCTCTCTCTCTCTCTCTCTCTCTCTCTCTCTCTCTGTGTGTGTGTGTGTGTGTGTGTGTGTGTACAACGACACATCTTTCATCCAACCCACCCATCCCAAAAAGTCCATCCATCCATATAAACCCAGAAGTTATGGGTGTCAAAACACACGCACGCATGCGCACACAAATACATGATGTAATCAGGTCAGTCATAAGAGTTGGATTCAACTGCACGTCAACAGACAAGTTTCTGTCCCCGAAGTCTCCCCTCCGTTTCCACATTATCACGGCATCCTGCAACCTTACTCCAGCTCTAGTGTTTTAAATCAATATAAAAAACGAGTGGGTGCATGAAGTCATTATCAAATAAGAACAAGCGCAAGTTTCACGCCGACTAAAATTTCTTTCACTTAAAACTTTATGCACAACACGGTAAGTAATGCGGTTATGGCTGGCTGTTGAGTTGTCTATAGCTGTGTGCCTGCGCTGGCGCGTGCGCACGGGTGTGAATGTCTGTGTGCGAGCGATCGCGCGTGTGCGGTCAGAATCGAGGACAACGTGACGGTGTTGGAAATTAAACAAGCATTCCAAGGCAGGGGGAGATGAGAGAGACAGCTACTTCAACAAGCACACAGCGAACGTCAAGAAACAAGGCTGGGGTTGAAGGTCACAGCTCCAAGGGCCTATTGGCGTGGTCGACGCATGCAGAAGGAAACAATTCAAAACAGTTTTTCAAAATTTCTAATATGTAATCTGAAATGCTAACTGGTGTTTATAACATATGTATGCATTACATGTGGAATACGGAATAACAAACGATTTTTTGTGTGTCTGTGATAAACCAGCAAGTTCACAAAAAACCGAATATCCAAATAGAAGCAAACTCATTTAAAGATGCGCTGAAATAGCTGCCTGTTAGTTGTGGCGTGTTCTGTTAATAACTCTGGCATCGCAGTCTCGGAACAACTACAAGCACACATATACATACAAAATCTGACGCATCCATAATACAAAGGCGAGCGCGCACACGCACACCCACGCACACATCACACATGCACAACCACGCACACACACGCACACATCACACACGCACACCCACGCACACATCACACACGCACACCCACGCATACACTCACACATACACTCACAGAAACCCACATAACACAATGACCGGGGACGCGTTGTCGTCACTTCCGGAGTTATTTGTAGAAGCCACGTGCTTTCAGCCATGTTGGTAGGAGGCGAGCACTGTCAGCTAAGCTGTGCTACGGGAGACGTACAACCATGCCGACTTCTTGCTGCGTGAAAAATTGTTTTAACAACCAACAAAAAGAAAAAATTAAGAGGAGTCAAACGCTCCTACTACTTTATACCATCAGAGAAAACCAATCAAGGTCCGATTGTGCAAAGGGTGACCGAAGCTAGACGAAGAGGATGGAAAAAGAAGATTTACGGAATAGATCTGACCTTTCGAGACAAATACCCAGCGAGAATCAGCAGACATCTCCCACGAATCCTGCTACGAAGAATCGATAGACTTTCAAAGACCTATAATTCGTTAACTCTTCCAACGTGTACGACGATGTTCCGAGTACAATTAAATATGTCCATGGCACTCGTTGGCGGAGTGTTCCTCCGGATCAAGTTGGTCCTTCGTCAGCTGGTATGGATGAATGGATGGATGGGTGGGTGGATGGATGGAGTGTTACGGCTTATCAGCCTTTATAGGCTAAGTAAGGCCACCTAGCACAAAAACCACTAGAATAGTTCCGAGTCAGCGCAAATCAAGTCACGATGTACCTAGTTATTCGCCTCTTACGAATCGCGATGGATGGATGGATGGATTGAGTTTTACGGCATATCAGCCTTTGTAGGCTATGTAAGGCCATCAAGCACAAAAATCGCTAGAATCGAGCAAACGGAAATCAAGTCACGGTGTCCCTATTTATTCGCCTCTTTCGAATCGCGAAGGGAGACGTGGTGGGTCAATTCTTACACACACACACACACACACACACACACACACACACACCTCGAACCCACAGGGAGCGTCAGCTGATATGGATCGAGCCCGCCGATCACCTCAATTTTGTTGAGGTAAAATCGACAGGCATCGGGCTTGCGAAAGTCAACGTAACGCGTTTTCTTCCTCACGGACATTACATTAGAAAGAAAAATGTATCAACTAACTCTAATTATATTAGATGTTGGTTTCTTGGCACAGCCAGCTTACCATGTCGGGGCAGATAAACATATAAGAGAAAAACGAAACGATCACTCGTGCACTGAGTTTTGATGCGTGACCGGGACACTCCCCGCAGTATGTTTTGTTCGCTTGTATGTAAGGTATTAGCACTAGCTGTAGGTGTAAAAATGGCCAGTTATTAATAATTGGTGAATTTAGTTGTCATGAAACTTTGTTTTGTGCTTCAATGCCTTTTTCTTGTCATAATCTTACACTTTACATTACGCCGAATGCGGGCAAGTTGATCATGCACTCATCGACTATGACCGTGAATTTTCTGTCCTCGCCTGACCAGGGAAACGAAATAGTCAATTCAAGACAGAACTAAACAGTTATCTGCTGCCACTCATTCGAGCTTTACATGAAACATTATATCACACTAGCTCGATCGTCTGCTGGCGTAGTGGCTACGTACGGTTCGATCGTGTTCGTCTGCTAGGTATGTACGGTGTGGTTTGTTTACTTCTCTTCTGTGAGTTTCGTGCAGAAGGTATACGTGACAATAGTCTATTATGACTATTTTCGATTTGTTTTTTATCTAATTAAACTGTTTGCATACTTTAATGCCATCCTTTTGCCACGACCTAGCGATAATCACTCCTCAACACAGACCCGAAACATACCCCAACATATAGCACCGGAAGTTGTGTAACCTACGATCATGGCTGCGCTGCTAATTACCATATGGCCCCTGGTGAACTCTTCCCAGGCCATACACTTTTCGTCAAAACTCCCACCTACCCAACCCCCTGATTTGCACAGACCTGAGTGCCAAGAGCGGATCCCACACGTCAAGTTCAAGACAGTGCAGCTGTTCAATGGTGTGGTGACGATGAGGGAGGTTGGCGCGTGTGGCAAGCAGTTCAAAATCCCATCCCATTATTTTTCACTCTCGCTATCGGAACAGATGTAAACAACGCAAAATAATGTCAACCTGGCAGACACATCAGGACAAAGCAAGTCAACGTACCGTTGCAGCGGGAGGAGACGGCAGGGGGCGACGATGAACGAAGCAAGGAACTCAAGTCAGGTCACTATGGGGAAGAAGTGGGGGGCTGGGAGCTGTCACACGCAACAGCCGGTCCGCTCCGCCATGCAGAGGCAGGCAGGCAGGCAGGGAGGAGGGAAGCCGACTTAGGTGGCGTGTCCCAACGCCTGCCTCCACACAGCCAGCTAACCTCGGTCCGGAGGTTGATGCGGAGAACAACGGAGTTGGAAGGTGGGAGAAGGGTGAGGTGGGACAAGAGATACTACGACACCCGGGGCGGAGAGACAGGCAGGCCGAGGACGCGTCGCCATTGCAAAGGAAGCTGAGAAGTCCCGCGTCTGCGAGGCAGGGAGGCAGCGGGGCAGAGGACGCACGAGGATTGCTTGCGGTGCATGCGTGCACGCACACGGCTCCGCGTTCTGCGATGCAGGCTGCCGCCCGTGTGCTCTGCTCCCGTCTGACATCCCCGATCTCGCCGCGCCACAGTCCTGCCACTTCGCACGAGCAGCTCGAGAGGTATTCTCGTTTCTGACAATTTCTGTCCACTGCCGCCGTCTGTTTTGAGTACTATCAAAGTAACTCCCGTAGAGGATATTTCCATAAGACCGAGGGAAATTTAAGAAAGCTTTTTGTCCGAACCAAAACCACAATCATAGATACATCCTAAAGCCTCATATTCTATTCACGTAACTGTTTTGGTGGTAGACGTGAAGACGTTTTCCCTTTGAAGTCTAGGTCCTGTTGTTTACCACTGTAATGTGTACCATGTGCTTTGCTCAAAGAAGTGTAAGTAGTATGACTTGCATTGCCAGGCCTCCAATTGTTGCAAAACCCTTTTTAACCGCCCCCCCCCCCCCCCCATTTATTTACGGGAGTGGGGTGTAGTGGTTGGTTGGTTTCACATCCAAAAGTATAACTTGTCACTTCAGGCGTTTGCTGAAGACTAAATACATGGTAGCGATAATCAACAACTTTTTCGAAGTTCACGTGAAAACCGATCGATTCTTAGAGTTGAAAATGACAAAGAAAGCCTAATTAATGTCTTTGTTTTTTTTCCACAAACAGTTATCAAACCTGCTCGCCGCGAAAGGGTCGATGCACTCAATGTAACACTAAGATCGCAATAATTGCCAAACGTGGCAGCCCGTAAAGACGCAGGCGAGCCCTGGCCACAGTGGGGCGGGGCAGGCGCCCCAAGCATGGGCTGACACGAGGCGACGGGGCAGTTCGATGGCAGTGTCGGTTCAGAGCCAAAGTTGTCACGCTTGTTGATTTCCATCCAAAGCACTGTGCCGTGCCTACTCTCGCGCCCACACGGGTCTGCCACGAGAGCCTCTCCAAAGGATGTGGGCACACATCCCACCAGTACAGCGGAGGCGCTAGCTCACAACACAATGCCACACAACGGTTATCACAACAGCTGCGATTGCTTCCACCGAGCAATCGATCTTGCATCGCGGTTTGAAGAGTCTGCACCGGATCACCTTCAAACAGCATTGGGATACTACGGTGGCATGCCATAAGATATTGAGCCTGCCCAAATTTCGAGCAAAACGCCCATTTTAGATAATAATTATACGCATGTCGTAATCGTGAACATGTTTCTTTTAGTCAAATATTAGCATCAGTAAACGGTTTTGACACTGTCCTTGAAATTATGCCGCTGAAACGTGCTCTACACTTGTTTGTAAGCTCAAAATACTTTACCAGAGACGAATGAATCTTTGCTTGACACTTGACCAACAAAATTGTTTCCTTAGTCAAGTCTTGGACAACACCAGCGATCTACACTGTTTACATTAGTTATCACGCAGATAAGCCTGTTCACGTGTTACGAAAACGGACCAGTAAGCCTTCTGCTTTGTGAAATTTGTAAGTTTGTCTCGCATTTATCCGCGCCCGAAAGGTCGCAACAGTCGGGGTGGGAGCCTGGGCACAGCTCTGCTTCAGGACGACTGGGCATTGAGGAAGACCGGGACGACAATGTTTGAACTCGATGACCAAAGATACCTAGGCAGCAAGAGACGCTCGTCCCAAAGGAAACGTAATGGCCAGGACATGTGCCGTGGCCAATGAGCTCTAACGCAAAAGACATCGGAAAGGGGCTGGTCAGGAAAGGCGAGCCAGGTGGCAGAGAGAGAGAGAGAGAGAGAGAGAGAGAGAGAGAGAGAGAGAGAGAGAGAGAGAGAGAGAGGGAGAGAGAGGGAGAGAGAGAGGGAGAGAGAGAGAGAGAGAGAGAGAGAGAGAGAGAGAGAGAGAGAGAGAGAGAGAGAGAGAGAGAGAGAGAGAGAGAGAGAGAGAGGGAGGGGGGGGAGGGAAAGGGGAGGGGGAAGGGCAGTAGAGAGATGGCCAGCCCAAGAGAAAGTCAGTCCCGTCTGAAAGGCAGAAAGAGGGAAAGTGAGGGTCAGCACAGACTCGTGTAGTCTGGCTGTCAGTCACGGTGTTGGGGGAAATCAACGTGATTAAAGAGTCTGAGGAGGCGGTAATCGACTTTCCGGCTCCTCTCCGCGCTCGCCGCATCCAGAGAGTCCGAGACAATTAGCGCTGGCCTTGTGAGGCCAAACGCCCCTGGGGAAAGGGGAGGAAGAATCTAAATGGTCTGGAATGGTGGCCAGTGTGACGGAGGAGGCCACCTCGGCTTTGTGACTGCCGGGAGTCGGCAGTATGAATGAGTCTCGCCCCAGAGGTCAAGCGAGGCTTCGTGGCCCTGAAGCCCCGAAGTCGGACTTTTGGGACAAGGTGGGGAGAGAGGCAGGCTTTCAAAGACGGATGGGTGAGCAAGTGGAAAGTCATCCTGGTCTACAAGTCGTTCGTGGCTCGAGACGAGATCTAACATGGCCTTTATCGTGGACAGACCGCCCAGCGCTGGAGTGTCCACCCCAGTGCCGGGGAGGTTTCATCTCTCCAGATTGCCGTCGTTTCCACTTAGTCTTAAACGTAAATTGATACGTCCATACCATACCCAAGAGATACTACCAATATGGACGATTGCCTGAGACGTCAAGGCCAATATATAGAAAAAGAGGCAGCATAAGGCGAGAAACCTGCCACAGTTAGGCAATATGATACCAGTTTACTCCAAGGCAGTCGAATAACTCAGTAAGCAAAGCAAGTTTATGGAAGCCCAGTGACATAGTGTTTAAGAAACGGACAGTTCTGATAAGGATAATGCAAATATGTATTGTGTGTGAGAACTCTCATGACTGAGTGTCTCGAACATCGCCAGTAGGCGTAAGTACCAACGGGAGATCTCACGCACTTTGTACTGAATGTAAACCATGACAAGACAGAATCTAACATGTAATGCATGACGTGAAAACACACGACGGAGAGGAATTTTTGACTCACATGCGAAGCAAAAGTGAGTCTATGTACTGAGCCGTGTCGTCCGTCCGTCCGTCCGTCCGGGCGTCCGTCCGGGCGTAAAAAACTTAAACGTTGGATTTTTCTCGGAGACTATTAAGTCTATCAACACCAAATGTGGCATGATGGTGTATGATGACAAGGCCTCAAAAAACATACATAGTGACTTGACCTTGCTTCAAGGTCAAGGTCACAGGAGCCATAAATGTGGTCTCAAAAACAGTCATTTTTCACTTTTTCCCAATTTTCTCCCACGTTATTGAGAATGGCGACCTTAGCTACAAGTGGTATATAGGTCAAAGCAAGCCCTATCTTTTGATACCAGTTTGGTTGACCTTGCTTCAAGGTCAAGGTCACAGGAGCTCTTCAAAGTTGGATTGTATACATATTTTGAAGTGACCTTGACCCTGAACTATGGAAGATAACTGTTTCAAACTTAATAATTATGTGGGGCACATGTTATACTTTCATCATAAGACACATTTGTTCACATATCATCAAGATCAAGGTCACTTTGACCCTTATGAAATGTGACCAAAATGGGGTAGTGAACCACTAAAAGTGACTATATCTCATGGTAGAAAGTGCCAATAAGCACCATTGTGCTTCCTATGTCTTGAATTAACAGCTTTGTGTTGCATGACCTTGGGTCAAGGTCACATGTATTTTGGTAGGAAAAATGTGTAAAGCATTTCTTTGTGTATGATGTCATTGGTAGGTTTAGTTGTTTGACCTTGACCTTGAAGGTCACCTGAAGGTCAAGGTCATATAAAGGTCAAGGTCAAGCATGTGAGTCGTATGGGCTTTGCCCTTCTTGTTAAAAATGTTTCAACAGTTGACACACACACACACACACACACACACACACACACACACACACACACACACACACACACACACACACACACACACACGCACACACTGTCATAAAACAACTTGGATGGAAACAGAGTCACGAGAATGCAGTATTTTCTGTTAGTCATTGACCGTACCTATTATGCCCCTCTCAAAACCTTCATCGATGTCTAGTTCTAATCCCAAACAATTGATCTGTGAAGTTAAGCAATACCAAATCGTTTTGCGCTGAGAGACAGACAGACAGACAGACACACAGACAGACAGACAGACACACAGACAAAGAGAGAGAGAGAGAGAGAGAGAGAGAGAGAGAGAGAGAGAGAGAGAGAGAGAGAGAGAGAGAAAGAAAGAGAGAGAGGGTGGTGAGGTTGTCACATACACATAATAATACACAAAGAGACACGTATAGACGTATATACTACGACTCGAATAATGACAGGTAGGCAAACGGACAGACGGACAGACAGACAGACAGACCGACCGACACAAAGACAGACAGACAGACACACAGACAGACACACAGACAGACACACAGACAGACACAGACACACACACACACACACACACACACACACACACACACACACACACACACACACACTGTCAGAGGCAGGCGAATGCAGAGGCAAAAATGACAGAGATTCTGCTCGCGCAAGGAGCACACCACCAAGACGGACAGTGAGGAGGTTGAGGGGAGGGTGGCAACAGAGCAGCACTTTTCCCCGCGTGTGTTCGGGAGGCCAGTCACGCCACACCGCGGGCCGTGCAGACGCAGCCATGCTTCAGGAAGCAATTTCTCGGGCAAACGGCAACTAGCCCGGCCCGTCTCTAAGTAAGCAGTGCTGGACATTGCCCCCCTCCCCCCGGGCATCTCACAGCCCGATGGCCACGCTTGGAAGACAGGTCTTTCCCTCACCCCCACCCCCAGTGCCTTCCGTCTTGTGAGATAAAGTTCATGAAGCGCCCTACCTCCATCCAACCCCCACCCCCAGCTCCCCACTGTCCTCAACCCCACTCCCGTCCCTCACACTC
>JAWQFJ010001984.1:42500-55000 GCA_034096865.1 Theodoxus fluviatilis | reverse complement strand
GCGATAGATCACGGGAAGGATCTCCCGCCAACGCTGCAGGAAAGCAATTTTGTTTTGATTTCGAGTCATAAAGCTAGGACGATAGCATATCGTTTGCATAACACAATAGTCTTAAGTGGAGAAACAAAAACAAGCTATGGATGACTAGTGTCACCTCTAGGGGAAACGGGTCCATTTTTAACCTGAGAGTCCCCTTGAGGCACATGTAAGTATACTTAAAAGGTAATGCACGAAAGTCGACACAGCAATAAGACGCACGCGTGCGTCGTTTTGCGTTGCTCATGTGTCACGCTTATTTTTAACAAAGTGAAGGATCTCCCGCCAACGCTGCAGGAAAGCAATTTTGTTTTGATTTCGGGTCATAAAGCTAGGACGATAGCATATCGTTTTCATAATACAATAGTCTTAAGTGGAGAAACGGAAAAAGGCTATGGATGACTAGTGTCACCTCTAGGGGAAACGGGTCCATTTTTAACCTGAGAGTCCCCTTGAGGCACATGTAAGTAGGCCTACTTAAAAGGTAATGCACGAAAGTCGACACAGCAATAAGAAGCACGCGTGCGTCGTTTTGCGTTGCTCATGTGTCACGCTTATTTTTAAAAAAAAGTGATCCAGGAGAAGGAAGGGGCGACAAGGGCGGAAGGTGGATGGAAGAAGGGTGGAGGATAAACGAGTGTCGGGGATTTTCTGACAGTTTTAGGAGATAGCATGCAAGACGATCATTTGTGCCCTCCGCTTTACGCGTTGAACGAGTGAGATCCCGTGTCCATTTGATGGATTCGTTCTATTTTTCCTGTTCCAGCATGCACCCAATAGGTAGGTATGTATGTTTTCATCGTTGTTGAAAGTGCACAAAGAACAGTCCGTCATGTGGGACAAATGCAGTACATCTGCCTACCTACCTGCTTTTCTGTCTGTCTGTCTGTCTGTCTGTCTGTCTGTCTGTCTGTCTGTCTGTCTGTCTGTCTGTCTGGCTGTCTGTCTGTCTGTCTCTGTCCTCATTCAGCAGGGGCGCGTTCAAGCTATGTTTCACATACAATGTCGTTTAGACTTCGCATTCGAGTCGCTTGATGAAGACCGAGTGTAGCTGAGTGCCAACTACACTGCGCCTTCGCAGTCGCTGCGGAGCTGAGCCTGAACGCACTCCAGGTCACACAAACTCAGACGCGGCCGCCACCCCAGATGAAAGGGCCTTATCTACATGGACTACACCATTGGACCAGCGGATTCCTTGTCAGCTAGATCAGAAGACAAACACGCAAACAAAAAACACTATAACATGCTGAGGTAGTTATATACTCAATCACCAAATGTTAACGTTTATGTTTTCTATGATTACTTCAGCCCCTTTTTCAGAAAGGTCACCAATACTTTTAAAAGTTTTGTCACAAAATATCATTTTCCGAAGTTTGATGACAGTGCGATTAATATTTCCGATAAAATCCTCATGTCTAAGTCTTTTTCTAGAAACGACAAACATACAAACAGACAATGTCGAGTCATACCTAAGAGTGGCATACTTGACAGTACTACACATGGACTTGTTCATGTACGTGGAAAGCCCCCTACTTCAACCGGAAGAAGCCCCCATCCACCAATGCAATTGAAATGAAATGGATTAGACAAACAGACGAACGAACAAACAAACAAACAAACAAACAAACAAACAACAACAAAACCGTTGTACCTCAAGAGGCATGTTGAAGCAACTACATGTAACAATAAATCTATTTGTTCAACCTCTTGCAGCGTAGGCAGTAACATGAATTTCTCCTGGTCACGAAAGCTCTCACAGCGAATTTGCGCGAGGGCATGCACTCTGCTTTATGACTCGGCAGATGAGGTAGGCAAAGAAGGTAAAAATATCCCCATCTCCTCACCCTTCCCAGACAGACAGCCAGAGGCACCCGCCTTGCCTTGTCCCTGGGGGGCGGGGGAGGGGGGGGGGGAGAGGAGGACACGGTTGACCTCTGATCCGACGGTGCACGTGCAGAAAGGGCGTAGCTGCCGTCCCGACTTGCTGGTTCCTTATGCGCAGGGACATCCCCATACCACCCCTACTTTTCTCTCTCTACCACCCCACTCCTTTCCCCCTCTTTCCTCTTACCTCATAACCCGACCCCCACTCCCACCTTCCACCTCAACATTTTGAATTCTTTCTGCCCCGTCTTTCTGTAGTGACTTATCTGGCCGCTTCCTCCGTCTCTTCTTTATGCACTCCCACCCCTACATCCGTTTCTTTTCTTTCTGTTCCTCCTTCGACCCCCATCCTCATCCCCTGTTGTTGGTTGTTGTTGGCATCCGTCAGTCTCGTGAGACTATGGAGTGTGCGCCAGGTTTGGTCAGTCCGGGGTTGAGCGGCAGCGTGCTCTGTGGCTGTAGAGCCCGATCCTTGAGCCGCATGCTCTGTTGCACTTGTCGCAAGTGAAGTCTTGGCGTGGCACTGTAGATGCCGACGCTATTCTCTGTCGTCTGCGTTCTCTCCTCTCCTCCCACTGCTCCCGTCTCCTCCTCTCGCTGGCCTGGATGCCAGTCTTGACGGCGTGTCTCCAGCTGTTGCGGTCAGCGGCCACCGTTTCCCAGTCTGCTGGGTTGATGCCTCCCGCCGTCATGTCACGTTTACAAACGTCCTTGTAGCGGAGGAGAGGTCTTCCTGCAGGTCTGGATCCCGTGGCGAGCTCGCAGTACAGCACATCTTTGGGTATTCGGCCGTGGTCCATCCTCCTGACGTGGCCCAGCCATCTAAGTCGTCTCTGGCTGAGCATGGCGAACATGCTGGGAATACCTGCTTGCGCCAGTATGTCCTTGTTGGGGATGCGGTCTTGCCAGCTGATGCCCAGGATCCTTCTGAGGCAACGCATGTGAAAGGTGTTGAGCCGGCGTTCTTGGCGGGAATACAGGGTCCACGCTTCGCTTCCGTAAAGGAGCGTGCTGAGAACACAGGCCTGGTAGACTTTCATCTTGGTGTTTGTTGTCAGCATGGAGTTGTCCCAGACACGCTTTCCGAGGCGGGCCAGTGATGTTGCGGCTTTGCCAATGCGCTTGTTTAGTTCGGCGTCCAGAGACAAGTTGCTTGAGATGGTGGAGCCCAGGTATGTAAACTCCTCCACCACCATAAGGGTGTGATCGCCGATGGAGATGCTGGGAGCGGTACTGACATCCTGACCCATGACTTCGGTCTTCTT
This sequence comes from Theodoxus fluviatilis, assembly GCA_034096865.1. Lineage (NCBI taxonomy): Eukaryota > Metazoa > Mollusca > Gastropoda > Cycloneritida > Neritidae > Theodoxus > Theodoxus fluviatilis. The sequence continues at coordinate 51,815 of JAWQFJ010001984.1, read as the reverse complement.
GATGTTGATGGTCAGAGCGAATTCTCATCCCCTACCCCCACTCTTTCTCTCTTTCAATCCTCGTGCCCCCCTTAGAACGTGTCCGGCGAGCCAGTGGCTGACGGTTCCCTCCCTCACTGCTTGTGACAGTCTTTCCATCACGGCGGGCAGCGCACTTCCCAGACAAGGCCCACAGCTCGTGTCGCGAACCCGCAAAGCCTGCCAGAAGCAAAGGTCGTGCAAGGCGAGGTCCCGCGACTAGGGAGCAGTGCAGAGGGCCGGCCCCAATCCCTTTCAAGCGCCTCCCCGCTTTTTTCGCGTCTATGTCTGGAATTCGATGGGAACTGGTCCTCAGGGTGAGTCAGCGAGGACCTGTGGTCTCATCACTGAGCGTCCTGGAGCTGCCCAGGGGGGAGGGAAATCTGGGCGATCACGTGATGTACGCTCATGCAATGAAGGAGAATCATCGTGAATAAACGAGAGTTGAGTCAGTGGGTTTGTTGTCCCTTTTTAAATGGAAGGCACGATGACCCTTTTTATTGGAGAAAAAAGTGGGAAAGGTAACGAGAAAACGGAGAAATACAGAATACATTTTCTGATTTTATTCACGGTTTTCTTTTAATAGCTTACTTATCAAGAATTATTCCGAAGGAAAATTCTGCGACCTGTTAAGAAAGGCACTGCGCGTAAGTGACACGATAATACTTTCTACGCCGACACAAAAGTACACTGCACAGGGCGTAGTATGGAGACAGGGCACCAGCGGATTCAAATCCCGCGCAGTCCGTACAGCGCCAGACTTAATTCCCTGATACTTGACAGCAGTGGACACGGCCTCGTTTCTGGCATGGCACAATAACAACCTCGTGCGCGTTAATTCTATGTCGTTGCAGTTTATTGGAATGACAATTTACATTTATCTTATTTGTTTTACTTTCTACCCCAAGTTTGCCTGATACATTTGAACATGTATTGTTGTCTATTATTAACCAGCAGGAAAAGCAAGCAAACGTATTTTCCAAACTAATACGTTACAGCCATGCTGGTATCAGATAGCCTTTAGACCAGGCAATCATTCAGAGAATGCTGTAAATAATGACCACATAGCAACAACCTTTCGTTGCTTAAACGAAGAAAGAATAAAGAGACTAGCATGTAAATGTATATTAAGAGCAATGCCTCCTACAGTTTACACGATCTGTTATCTGTCTGTTGTCTGAGCGTTGTTTTAGACTTGCATTTTATTTGCCTGTGTATTTGTCTTTCATCTGTCAGTCTGTCTGATGGTCAATCTTACTCCGTCCATTAGTGAATCTGTCAGCCTATCTATCGTCTGTTCGTCCAAAATCCGCCCCATTGCGTGTGTGCACGAAATGTGTGAGTGCATGCGTGTTTGTGAATGTATGTGTATGTATTCGTATATGCGTGCGTGTATGTCTACGTGGGCGTGCGCGCGGATGCACGCACGTGTGTGAGCATAATAGCGGTTGACGCGATGGTAGTTAATGGTTGATCATGCTCCCATCGCTTACTCCCTCTGTCCGGAGCGAGTGCGCCGTCTGGGTGGGCCTATAGGGCTGGGTGGGCCTATAGGGCTGTGTGGACCTATAGGGCTGTGTGGGCCTATAGGGCTGGGTGGGCCTATAGGGCTGTGTGGGCCTATAGGACTGGGTGGGCCTATAGGGCTGTGTGGGCCTATAGGGCTGTGTGGGCCTATCGGGCTGGGTGGGCCTATAGGGCTGTGTGGGCCTATCGGGCTGTGTGGGCCTATAGGGCTGTGTGGGCCTATAGGGCTGTGTGGGCCTATAGGGCTGGGTGGGCCTATAGGGCTGTGTGGGCCTATAGGGCTGTGTGGGCCTGTCGGGCTGTGTGGGCCTATAGGGCTGTGTGGACCTATAGGGCTGTGTGGGCCTATAGGGCTGTGTGGGCCTATAGGGCTGTGTGGGCCTATAGGGCTGTGTGGACCTATAGGGCTGGGTGGGCCTATAGGGCTGTGTGGACCTATAGGGCTGTGTGGGCCTATCGGGCTGGGTGGGCCTATAGGGCTGGGTGGGCCTATAGAGCTGGGTGGGCCTATAGGGCTGTGTGGGCCTATAGGGCTGTGTGGGCCTATAGGACTGTGTGGGCCTATAGGGCTGTGTGGACCTATAGGGCTGTGTGGGCCTATCGGGCTGTGTGGGCCTATAGGGCTGTGTGGGCCTATAGGGCTGTGTGGACCTATAGGGCTGTGTGGGCCTATAGGGCTGTGTGGACCTATAGGGCTGTGTGGGCCTATCGGGCTGGGTGGGCCTATAGGGCTGGGTGGGCCTATAGAGCTGGGTGGGCCTATAGGGCTGAGTGGGCCTATAGGGCTGTGTGGGCCTATAGGGCTGTGTGGGCCTATCGGGCTGGGTGGGCCTATAGGGCTGGGTGGGCCTATAGAGCTGGGTGGGCCTATAGGGCTGAGTGGGCCTATAGAGCTGGGTGGGCCTATAGGGCTGGGTGGGCCTATAGGGCTGTGTGGGCCTATAGGGCTGTGTGGACCTATAGGGTTGTGTGGGCCTATAGGGCTGTGTGGGCCTACAGAGCTGGGTGGGCCTATAGAGCTGGGTGGGCCTATAGAGCTGTGTGGACCTATAGGGCTGGGTGGGCCTATAGGGCTGGGTGGGCTGCCAAAGCATGGGGCGGGGTTTTCCCACACAGAAAGGCAGGTGGGAGGCGAGGAAGATTGGGGAGAGCGAGTGTCTGGGCGTGGGGCGACAGCGCAAGCTCAAGGGGAAGGGACAGCGATGTTGGTGCATCCATGCAGCACAGTCCTGAGTAATCAAAGCTCGCTGTAATTTTTTCCCTTTCCTTTGTCTTCGCAATCTCCATCCTCCATTTCTTCCCCAACACCCGTCACATTCCCTTCTCGACACTCTCAACACAACTTTTCCCTCCCCTCTGAACTTCCTTTTGCCCACCCCTCAGTTCAACTCCCTACCCCCATCCATCCCCATCCCCCATCCCCATCCCCCACCCCCACCCCGATCCCCCACCCCCTTCCCCCACCCCCATCCTCAACCTGCCGATGTGACAGACACCATTAATTACCACGCCTGAGAAAACAACTGCGCTGCATAAGAATGTATGGCCATCGTACCGCTCTCCAGAGTGCCATGCCACCATGTACCCAGCCCCCACCCCCAGCACGCCTTGTATTGCATTCCACTTACGACCGCTTGCCTTGCTTGGCAAGTGCAGATCTTCACAGTTCTCAAAAGTCGTTCTCCCCATGATGTCTTCTTTCTACCCCTGTTCATGTCTGCAAAGTGCGTGCGAAGAAAGCCACAAGAACAGATGTGACAGCAAGCAAACGGAACACGGAGAACGTGTCCATTCTCGTTAACAGCCACTGAAATACATGTACATGTATACTTCTCGCCTGTGTTGGGGCGTCGTCCGTTCCCGTTTGAAAAGCGCTGCGTGGTGGAAGTCGCGTGAAAAGCAAGGGTGCGCAACGCTGTGCAACGGCTCTACCCTACAATGAATAATGGAGTGAACATGCACTGATGACTGTCATTGCGTTTCTCGTGGAATGCGGGATGAAGGATAACACCTCGATGAAAACCAAAACATGAGTGCGAGACAGCAGATCAACTGACAGAGTTATTTAGACGGTCATTCTATCTGCACCGTTCATTCAGAACGTCCCGATAGACCAAGAGAATATACATCAATATTCTACCTACATTTTTCATGATTAATGGTTCATAGAAATAAGTCGGCTTTGTTGGAATCTATCCAGCAAACCAATAGTCCAAAACCGGCACAGACTATGTAATATCAGACCGATCTGAACGGTAGAAGCAAGGGCGAGGTAGTCTTTGGATCGCGTGACCCGATTAGCATGACTTCTTCGTGCTTCTGTTCCAGGCTTGGTTGGGGCATCAGTCTACCGAGAAATCTGGGTTAGCGCTGGCAAGCTTTGCGAACTAATCCATTGATCATCGAATCGACGTTTGTGAAGAAACGCAATACGGAATGCGAAAACTCCTGCGTTTTACGGTTCTGTCGACAGACGACCGAGTAAAGATAAGCACGGCAGGGGACACTCCGATGGGGGGCCTTTATTCTTGGTCCACCACTCGGAAACACAATCACAGCGTTCCACTTCAAGAAGCTCCACCCATCCCGTCGCCTACTCACAAAGTCTTGTACACCTCATAGCCCTGTACTCCACACAGCATTGTACTCCACACAGCCATGTACTGCACACAACCTTGTACTGCACACAACTTTGTACTGCACACAGCATTGTACTCCACACAGCATTGTACTGCACACAACCTTGTACTGCACACAGCCTTGTACTGCACAAAGCTTTGTACTGCACACAACCTTGTACTGCACACAACTTTGTACTGCACACAACTTTGTACTGCACACAGCCTTGTACTGCACACAACTTTGTACTGCACACTACCTTGTACTGCACACAACTTTGTACTGCACACAACTTTGCACTCTACACAGCCTTGCACTCCACACAGCCTTGTACTCTACACAGCCTTGTACTCCATACAGCCTTGTACTCCACAAAGCCTTGCACTCCACACAGCCTTGCACTCTACACAGCCTTGCACTCCACACAGCCTTGTACTCTACACAGCCTTGCACTCCACACAGCCTTGCACTCCACACAGCCTTGTACTCTACACAGCCTTGCACTCCACTCAGCCTTGTACTCTACACAGCCTTGTACTCCATACAACATTGTACTCTACACAGCCTTGTACTCCATACAGCCTTGTACTCCACAAAGCCTTGCACTCCACACAGCCTCGTACTCTACACAGCCTTGTACTCCAAACAGCCTTTCACTCCACACAACCTTGTACCCCACACAGCCTTGTGCTGCACACAGCCTTGTACTCCACACAGCCTTGTACTCCACGCAGCCTTGCACTCCACACAGCCTTGTACTCCACAAAGCCTTGTACTCCCCACAGTCTTGTACTCCCCACAGTCTTGTGCTGCACACAGCCTTGTACTCCACAAAGCCTTGTACTCCCCACAGTCTTGTTCTGCACACAGCCTTGCACCCCACACAGTCTTGTACTGTACACAGCCTTGTACTTCACACAGCCTTGTACTCCACACAGTCTTGTTGTCAACACAGTCTTGTACTGCACAAAGCCTTGTACTGCACACAGCCTTGTACTCCACACAGCCTTGTTGTCAACATAGTCTTGTACTGCACACAGCCTTGCACCCCACACAGTCTTGTACTGCACACAGTCTTGTACTTCACACAGCCTTGTACTCCACACAGCCTTGTTGTCAACACAGTCTTGTACTGCACAACGCCTTGTACTGCACACAGCCTTGTACTCCACACAGCTTTGTACTGCACACAGCCTTGTACTGCACACAGCCTTGTACTCCACACAGCCTTGTACTCCACAAAGCCTTGTACTGCACACAGCCTTGTACTGCACACAGCCTTGTACTGCACACAGCCTTGTACTGCACACAGCCTTGTACTGCACACAGCCTTGCACCCCACACAGCCTTGTACTGCACACAGCCTTGTACTGCACACAGCCTTGTACTGCACACAGCCTTGTACTGCACACAGTCTTGTACTGCACAAAGTCTTGTCCTGCACACAGCCTTGTACTGCACACAGTCTTGTACTGCACACAGCCTTGTACTGCACACAGCCTTGTACTTCACAAAGCCTTGTACTGCACACAGCCTTGTACACCGCACAGTCGTGTACTGCACACAGCCTTGTACTCCACACAGCCTTGTACTGCCCACAATCTTGTACTGCACACAGCATTGTACTGCACACAGCCTTGTACTGCACACAGCCTTGCACCCCACACAGTCTTGTACTGGACACAGCCTTGTACTGCACACAGCCTTGTACTCCACAAATCCTTGTACTGCACACAGCCTTGTACTGCACACAGCCTTGTACTGCACACAGCCTTGCACCCCACACAGTCTTGTACTGGACACAGCCTTGTACTGCACACAGCCTTGTACTCCACAAAGCCTTGTACTCCACACAGCCTTGTACTGCACACAGCCTTGTACACCACACAGTCGTGTACTGCACACAGCCTTGTACTGCACACAGCCTTGTACTGCACACAGTCTTGTACTACACAAAGCCTTGTACTGCACAAAGCCTTGTACTGCACACAGCCTTGTACTGCACACAGCCTTGTACTGCACACAGCCTTGTACTGCACACAGCCTTGTACTCCACAAAGCCTTGTACTGCACACAGCCTTGTACACCACACAGTCGTGTACTGCACACAGCCTTGTACTGCACACAGCCTTGTACTGCACACAGCCTTGTACTGCCCACAATCTTGTACTGCACACTGCATTGTACTGCACACAGCCTTGTACTGCACACAGCCTTGCACCCCACACAGTCTTGTACTGCACACAGCCTTGTACTCCACACAGTCGTGTACTGCACACAGCCTTGTACACCACACAGTCGTGTACTGCACACAGCCTTGTACTGCACACAGCCTTGTACTGCCCACAATCTTGTACTGCACACAGCCTTGTACTCCACACAGCCTTGTACTGCACACAGCCTTGTACTGCACACAGCCTTGTACTGCACACAGCCTTGTACTGCACACAGCCTTGTACTGCACACAGCCTTGTACTCTACACAGCCTTGCACCCCACACAGCCTTGTACTGCACACAGCCTTGTACTGCACACAGCCTTGTACTGCACACAGTCTTGTACTGCACAAAGCCTTGTACTGCACACAGCTTTGTACACCACACAGCCTTGTACTGCACACAGCCTTGTACTGCACACAGCCTTGTACTCCACAAAGCCTTGTACTGCACACAGCTTTGTACACCACACAGTCGTGTACTGCACACAGCCTTGTACTGCACACAGCCTTGTACTGCACACAGCCTTGTACTGCACACAGCCTTGTACTGCACACAGCCTTGTACTCCACAAAGCCTTGTACTGCACACAGCTTTGTACACCACACAGTCGTGTACTGCACACAGCCTTGTACTGCACACAGCCTTGTACTGCACACAGCCTTGTACAGCACACAGCCTTGTACTGCACACAGCCTTGTACTGCACTCAGCCTTGCACCCCACACAGTCTTGTACTGGACACAGCCTGGTACTGCACACAGCCTTGTACTCCACAAAGCCTTGTACTGCACACAGCCTTGTACTGCACACAGCCTTGTACACCACACAGTCGTGTACTGCACACAGCCTTGTACACCACACAGCCTTGTACTGCACACAGTCTTGTACTCCACACACCCTTGCACCCCACACAGTCTTGTACTGCACACAGCCTTGTACTCCACACAGTCTTGTACTGCACACAGCCTTGCACCCCACACAGTCTTGTACTGCACACAGCCATGTACTCCACACTGCCTTGTACTCCACAAAGCCTTGTACTGCACACAGCCTTGTACTGCTCACAGCATTGTACTGCACACAGCCTTGTACTGCACACAGCCTTGCACCCCACACAGCCTTGTACTGCACACAGCCTTGCACCCCACACAGTCTTGTACTGCACACAGCCTTGTACTCCACAAAGCCTTGTACTGCACACAGCCTTGTACTGCACACAGCCTTGTACACCACACAGTCGTGTACTGCACACAGTCTTGTACTGCACACAGCCTTGTACTGCACACAGCCTCGTACACCACACAGTCTTGTTGTCCACACAGTCTTGTACTGCGCACAGCCTTGTACTCCACACAGCCTTGTTGTCCACACAGCCTTGCACCCCACACAGCCTTGTACTTCCAATAGGAGAAGAAGAGAAATAAACACACCTCAGTCTCTATCCCTCCATACACTACGGTGCGGGCCCTTGCCCCACAGCCTACGTACCCAGTCCTTTGCTCTTGCCACGATCAATTCCCTGCAGACAACAAAGCGGCGATAGAGATAAACTAGATAAACTGCATGTAGTGTTTGGCCCACATGCTGACTCACCCAAGTCTCCATTTTCAGCTTGCAGTAGGCTTATTTGCAACAAGCCGTCAATAGTTTTGAGGTTTTGTGGGGGTCTTAGTGCTTCTGAAACTATTAAAGATTCTTGGAAATCACAGGCAGGCAGGCCATTTCCGCCCAAGGTTGTGGCAGCCCATATCGGGAAGGCCAGATCGAGGGACACGGGCGTACACCCCAATCAAGAACAGCGGAGGATCAAGGGGGACAGGGGCAGCAGGTGGCTGCATACGGCCCCAGTGCCAGTGCAAGCCCGGCAGTGCAAGGCGCAGGGTCTGATGAGGGCTGCAGGCTGGGGGTGTGGGGTGCATGGCCGTGATTAGGCATAGCATGGGGCAACACTGCAATGGGTGAATGCAAGCAAGGTCAAAGGTGATGGACCTTCAAACAAACTCACCTCATTGTCTGTCCTCTTCCCACCGTCCCTTTTTGCCAATCCCTCTGTTTCCCTCAAACTCCCCACCCCCACCCTCAACCCCAATCCCCTCAACCCCTTCCTCTTCCTATTTCAATCTTCTTCGTCGCGTCTACCATTCTTTATTTTAGTCTATCTGTCTTCCAGGCACCCTGCTTATTTGTCTGTCTGCCTGCTTTCCTCCTCCTACTGTTCCTGCCTTCCAGCGAGGTCTGCCCGCTTCTTCCAGCTCGCATGTCTGTTTCCCAGCATGAATGCCTGCCTGCCTGCCTTTTTATACAGTGGGAATGCTTGCCTTCCAGAGTGCCTGCCTGTCTGCGTGCCCGGCATCGGCGGTGGCGGGGCCCGCGCGCTATGTGCTGCCCGCAGGGGACAAAGGAGCGGCTGTCTGGCAGGGAATTCAAGATGGCGGACTGCCCGTGGTTCTTGAGGGGGTGATCTGCCAGGAGTCTTCTTCGCGAGATGGCGCTTGGCCAGAGCTCCCCTTGGTCAAATAATCGTTTTGACGCCATTTCTGACACCTGTCGTCGGTTCAATGGGCTGGATCATCTTTGTCAGTGATATCGATATTGCGACACCGATTATGAGTTGCATTGGGGGATACGACATAGTTCTATCGTTGCATGGACAGGAAACAACTGTCATGAAGGAAAGGAACCGGTGCAGTTATGTCAATGTAGAAAACGCACAAATGCAGTGCCTCGTTTGCACAGCTCTCATCACTATATGTGTACATGCGTGTGTGTGTGTGTGTGTGTGTGTGTGTGTGTGTGTGTGTGTGTGTGCGTGCGTGATTGCGTGCGTGCGTGTGTGTGTGTTGTGTGTGCGTGCTTGTGCTTGCATGCGTACGTGCGTGATGTGTTAGCGCGCACATATGCATGAGTGTGCATTCGTGCATGCGTGCGTGTGTA
>JAWQFJ010001984.1:27500-37500 GCA_034096865.1 Theodoxus fluviatilis | reverse complement strand
GCGCTTCGTCAGTGCTCCTAGATCAGGCCCTGAGAACGTACGTCTTGCATCAAAAGCCATTGATGCAGATCAATAGGGCGCGCTGATTCGATCCACTTATTGTCTAAGCAAGAGGTATTGTTTATGTCTCCAGGGGGAAAAAAGGAAAAAACTATCGAGCGACTGATGGAGATGTACTGGAATGACAGATGACGTACCTTCTTGGCCTCTACACATACATGCATATACTAAAAGAATGATCCCTAGGATCTGCGGTGAAAAAATTTGCAATGTTGCAGTTTCGTATAAAGACTACTGAGATGGAATTTCTAGTACATTGATGGTAGACGAAAGTTTTCCAGACAAAAGTTTATGATCAAACATAAGGAGAGTGACATTGTTCTTTTGTGGCAGTTTTGTAAATAGATTGCTAAGAGGGTATGTCTCGGACATCAGCGGAAAATGATTATGTTGCAGACTAAAGTTCACAATGAATAAAACACCCGAGATGGGAGCAAAGACTTATAGCTTTCAGGGCAATGCTCGGAAAGGCCTTTGCTACTTCATGCCGACATACGGTGCGTGAAGCGCGCGCATTTCATGAGACAGTGTGTGCATCTTGCGTTAAGACTTGTGGCCGCGGCAAGTCGTGTCCCGAAATCTGTCCGTAGAGTGAGGACCACACGAGGATCATTCACATTGTCGTGTTTTCATCAACATCTCTGAGCATGTTCTCACCAAATTTAGGCACAGCAACGTATGTCGTTCTATCAAAGCCTCGATGCGACTTTATGCAGCGCTGTTTCACTGTCCCAACATTGCGTTTCAGATCGTAAAGCAAGTTCCAGGAATATTCCTGCAGAAAAGTAGACATCAATGCGCAGAAGTAATATATGTTCCACAGAGCACGAAAGAAACAAGCGGCTAAAACCCAGGGGTGGGGGGTAGGAATGGGGTTGTGGAGGGAGTAGAGAGAATTACAGAATAGAAAAGGCGAGTAGTTAGCACGAGAACAAAAGGGAGGGGGTAGGAGGTGGGGTTGGGGGATAGAGGGAAAAGAGAGAATGGGGGAGAGAAGGCTGGGAAAAGGGGGGCGAGAGGAGGAGTAGCTTGTTTGAAGAAAGAATGAAGGGGATAGAAGCGGGAGATTGTTCTGTTCTGCGGTGCACGGCGTGACAAGACAAGGGCAAAAGTGAAACAAAAGGGGTCAGTGTAGGACGAGGGGACGCCTGGGAGTGAACGATGGGGAAGGTGGAAGAAAGTTGGGGCTGCTTGCCAAGGGCAGGAAAATACTTTGGTAAGTTTAAACTGAGGGCAACTAACAACCATCTAGGTGAATTATTTCTCGACATAAATGTGCAGTGGAAAGCACCTGAGACCTGAGGCTGAGGGACATCCACCACGGGGAGAAGGGCACCGAAGACACTGTAGCAACAGCAGTGTGACAACACCAGCTAACACAGCGGCGTGGACGCTGCCCGGGGAGAGGTGTGGGGGCAGGCGGGCGGGCGGGCGGGCGGGCGGGGCAGTCCTGGAGCCCGGGAAGAGTCCAGGGGGCAGGGGTCGGGCTGACGGCGAGCTGAGCAAACTGGGGGCCGCGGTCCCAGGCGGCAGGGGCGGGCCGGGGCCCAGCTTATTGACAGACAGACAGCCCCGCAAGACAGTGGCGAGCCTGTGGCGGATTCCAGGAGGCCTCCGCGAACATGCTCGTTTTGATCCGCCATTCAAAGGCCTTTTCTCATCGCCCAGACGTTTCCAAAGTTTAATGTACGTGGCTGCAGCTACGTCCTTTATTGTCTGGTTAAACTGTAAATTGTTGTCTCATTAAACGTCATTGTACTTTCTCTCACCAACCCATGAAAAGTGGTATTGTGGCGGAGCCAGCATAAGACAAACACTGCCCCCCCACCCCCCACCCCCGAGATGCTACCAAGTGAAACGCTAAACAGGGGCATGCTTTCAGACTGGATTTGTCAAACACGGCATGAAGGGCAAACAGGGTCCTCATCATTTCTCCCTATTGTTTCACCGTAAACAAACAGGGACCCCAGCCGCCGGGCCGTATTTCCCTGGCGAAATTTACTTTTCCTCACATAACTGCAGACCTGGAATGCCGACCATCTCTCCCTGGCCAGCCCCACGCTCTCTGCTCTAACCTTCGCCAGGCAACGCAGCCTGGCACAAAACTGGGTAGCCAGGTCGGACAGCTTTCAGATTTCTGGAGCTCTCTGAGAACTTGAACGCCGCTAGGCTGACTGTGACTGTGCCTTCAGGCAGGAGAAGAACAGAAAAGTTACAGCTGCGTAGAGAACAACGCAGACTAGGCATGCAGCAAGGACTGAACCATGGGCTAAATGATTCACGAATAACACTTCAACGAAAAGAAACCGAGGAGTCGATGGATAGGCGCTCTACGAAGCCACGTCAATATCAGCTTTTGTTACCTGGACGTTGTTCTATTTGTATTGGTCGACATTGAGGCCGAAGGTTTTCCTTCTTGTTTTTTATTCCTCCGTCTTGCATGAACCAGTATTTGCCGTCAAGTGAATCTTGACAGGTTGATTATCGCCTTCTGTTTCGGAAAAGGCAATAGATCTTCCATAAGACGAAGACAAAAATATTCTGCGCCCAAACTTCCCAGTTCTTTTCGTATAGCTGATGACATAGGCTCTTTGGAATATACGAACCCACGTTAACAAAGAAATCGGAATAGGTAAACACCACGACGCCGTGTTTCACACGTTTCCCTTCCAAACTTTTTCCCTAACAGGAAACGTTCCTCACCAAGTCACCGTTTATGTGGCATTCCTGTTTCCCCTTCTTGCTTCTCCAAACCCAGCAACCCCTCTGCATTTTTCCTCCCCCTCCACACCCTCTCCCCTCTCCCTCTTCTCCTGCAGGCGTCTCATTGATTAGCGCAGCCAATATTGAGCCAGGACGCAAGAGTGACGAGAGCAGCACTCCTCGGACGAGTGGACAGGCCGGAGAACCAACAGGCCTCGAGCCATCAGGAAGTGCCGATGCCCAGGACATTTAAACACACCCGGAGGCCGGGACCTCAAGCAAGCCTTGCTCCTCGGGAAACAGGTGGTCAGGATGAGAGAGAGAGAGAAAGAGAGAGAGAGAGAGAGAGAGAGAGAGAGAGAGAGAGAGGGAGAGAGAGAGAGAGAGACAGACAGACAGAGAGACAGAGAGGTAGACAGAGAGAGAGACTGACAGACAGACAGACAGACAGAGACACACACACACACACACTCACACAAACACACATTCACACACACACACACACACAGAATCACTCAGAGACACAGTCACACGGACACACAGTATCACAAACACACAGATGCAGGAACGGACGGAAGAATGGATTGATGAACGAACTGATGGATAGATGGATGGAAGGAGAGACGGAAGGACAGACGGAAGGACAGACGGAAGGACAAAGGGACGGACATACATATGGATAGTTGGATGGACAAACTGAAGACCGAACAAACACACGCAAATACATGGATTGGAAGAGCGAGGGAACGAGGAAGCGAGAGAGAGAGAGAGAGAGAGAGAGAGAGAGAGAGAGAGAGAGATAGAGAGAGAGAGAGAGAGTTAAATGAAAGAAATGAATGACGAGAAATCGAAATAAAAAGGGAGATGGACAGACGATTAAAAAACCTCCACCTGAGCCATCACTTTCAGTCCAGACTAAGAAAAACAGACAACCTTTTAAAGGAGAGACCGTGTTGCGGAAAAAGACGAGAGACTTTAGTGAAGCCTAGAGTGGGAGGCTGGGACTCCATTAGAGCTCTGGAGACGAAGAAAGGGCTCTCTCCATCAATGCCCGTTGGTAGGGGCGCCTCCCGCAGCGACGTCCCCAGGGGGCGGGCAGCCAGGACATGGGAAGCTTTTAGCCCGCCCTAGGGAAGGCGCCACATGTAGACCTGTTGTTTTTTCCACAAGACTTTCCAGCAGGAATGTCCCGGGTCTGTTCGCCGCTGACCTCCGCCCCTTCAAACCGATTCCATCTTGTCCCTTCCTCCAGTGTGCCTCCCTGTACACGGAGTACCCTCCCTTGTCCATTCTGTTAGAGGGTGGGTAGGAATGTCCGCTGATTCCTGTTGCCCTCCTCCTCCTCCTCCTCCTCCTCCTTCTCCTCCTCCTCCTCCTCCTCTTTTGAATTGCAACCCCATGATTAATACAAAACAATAACAAACCATACTGCAGAAAACATGCACATACATCTTTAATAAATGTTGTCAGTGAAGAGTACAATCTTTGAATTTACTTCAGTGGGCTTCTGTTGACGTTCATACATCTTTGCAAAGATAATCTATTGTCGTTTACAAACAAATGTACTTGGTACGGAACTATGATACCGATGACCACTACTACGAGTAAGTATTGATGAAAATTCTTCTTTTTATAGCTTCATTCCGACATCAGAAAAGAGCTAGCTTTGGAGATCTTCTACCTTCGTCTTGCACTACCGATCAACCATTTGCACTACTTTTCCAGGAACACGACGGAATATCATCATCCACATCCTCCTTCTCCTCAACGTCTTCCGTCCCAGACGCGTGCAGTCGCACCACAGGTGTGGAGAGGAGGGCGAGAGGAGCAAGGCGGCTGGCTGCCGTGACGTATATTTCCCACTGTTGTTCCGCCTGCATTGCGGGGGTAGGGAAAGTCTCACAACGACAAGTGGAGTGGGTGCTGCGGGGCGCTGGTTGCGCTGCAGCCTGGCACCAGGGCAGACCCAATGTTTGAGGCTATGGCGGTCCCAGGCCAAATAGCGGCACTGCTGGCGCCTTCCGCCCCACTCTGCAGTGACGACCCTCGCGCCCTGCGCGCCGCCCATCACGTCTTCCAGTCGCCTGCGGCGGGACTAGCCTGGTGGCACGAATGCGCAGGCCGTTGCCCACATCGGGAGGCAAACCCAGCGGGGTTTGACCAACGTGATCTATCTCCGGCAAGGTTGCCCACAGTGGCACTGAAGCGGCGTGAGCCTACAGCAACTGCAACCGGCTGGGCTCGAGGGGTTTCCAGAGGGAGGTTTTGACCCTTGGTGTAACGAGCGGAGGAAAATGCCAAGAGCCATCTGATAGAGGAGATGCTACGCTCTACACCTGGTCGCTGTGCTTTCAAGGGACGCGGGTCTGAGCGAACAATACTCTTTAAGTCCTCGGCTAAATCCGACCGATCAGGATCGTCTTCTAGAATCTTCCCCCAATACATCACCGCGTAGAGCATATCAAGTCGATGCAGCGCAAATGTCAGCTTTGATGACTGCCAAGATAGTCGTCTTCAAAACGAGATAGCGTCGAAGAAATCCATATTGAGACCTAAGCAGCACCAATGTCGGGTATCAAGTCCATCGCTGAGCAAACTTGGATCCACTTTTGGCCGCAAGTGTTTGAGATGACAGCGGCTGCAGTCGGGGCATCCTGACACAGACGGCCTATGCGTCGCCGAACGATCTGCTTTGTCACCGTTTGCCAAGAAACTATCTCTAACTCCCCTGCCATACATAATGCATGATCTGGTTTGCCAACTGCACGTAGTAAACAATGGTCCATCCCAGATTTCAGTTTCAACGGGTCTATATTTTTCCTGTGTACGAGAAAGCTTACAGACTTCCCGTTGCACATTTCTCACCACAGCCTGCACGTCCACCTGAACTACAGTCTGCGCCTCCCCTCCCCCCCTCCCCGGCATTGCCATTAAGCATGCCTGACAGGACTTCCCTTGTGTCCCCATGTTCCAGTGGACCGTTGCGGCAGGCCAATCCTCCCGTCCATCCACATCCTGCGGGGGATGTAGACGTTGTGAAATGAGCGAGACCGGCTGCATCGAACAACATGATTTATTCCACCGGACCCTAGATAAAAACCACCGTGACCACACTCGAAGCGGTGGGATGGGCGGACTCTAGGAGCCATTCATTATTGAAGGCTGGCGTGACAAATGAAATGAGAGGCAGGAGATGGCTCCGAGGCCCGCTTTCTCCATCGATCCTGCTGATTAGCGCTGCCAGTTGCGGGATCATGGTCTCGAGGTCTTCGAGCCGGGTCGTTGCATAATTACATTTGATTTCATCAATAAACAAGATTCCCGCAGCCTCCTTGAGGCGCTAGATGGAGACGGGGCGAGACGTGACGAGACCCAAATCACACAAGCGAGCGTTCTTACTGAGAAAAATCCGACGCCTTATTCAATACCCGCAACCATGCAACGGTCAAAGCAGCGTGACTTGGGGCTTAGGAATGGCGTATGCTCTGCAGCGCGTTGTTGTTTAGATAACTAGCTCCTCATGCTGTCTGGGCAGCAGTCTGCAAACCCAGTCCACTATCTCCAAATGCAAAAGAGGTAGAAACATTATTAAAAGTCCAGCTTTCCTCAAGGGGGGGAAGACTCTTACAATAGGTATACGTGGTCACATGAGAAAGAAAATGGGTCGATAACTCTCCCGTTTACGACTGACACATCTTTTACATCGAACACAAGGTACATGGCATTGAATTTGGATGAATGCGTTGGGCGGATGATACATATATGCTTTTGTACAGACGTGTTTCTTAGAGTCCATGCACTGCTTCACTTCGGTCATAGGACTTGTTCGGCTTTTGATCAGTTTTGATCGGCAAGGTCGTTCCAGACGGGTCGAAGACAACAGTCTCGGAGAGCTCGGCAGATCCCATCAACACGAGGGTAGGACTCACCCGAGACCACGTAGTCCTACAGTGCGGAGTCCACAGACGGTGACCTACAGAATGGACTTTTTGTTTCCCCCTCAGCACTCTGTCACGATCCAAAGAGCCGAGGAATTGCCTCGTCATGACTTGGAATACCAATACGAAGACTCCGTGCCGTCGCCCCCTGCAGTGCTTCCTCAATCTACCATCGCCCCATGATAATGACCGAGCCTCACCCACTCGGGGAACACAAGACGCACTGCTTACGAATCACTCATCATAAAAGTCTTCTCTTTGAGGGCGTGGTTCCCCGTAGAAAAAACCACAGGTACCTCTTCTTATTTTCGTGGTAGAGCCTGAGTCATCAGCAGTTGTACACGAATATCTCCTTGTGGTTGTTTCTGGCAGAGAGACAGGAATGTTTAACCATCATTTAGTCGTCATTCATTTATGACGTTGTGAATAGCGCAAAATACAGTCCGGTCATTCCTTTTAGAAATTCACAACGCCATATTGTACGTAGTGGGCAATAGGCATCAGTCTAGCCATCACAACAATAAATGCACCGGATCATGAGAAGGCCGTCAAGGACGGCTGCGTGCCTGGCAGTATAATGGCGTCATGGGTGAGTGCCACTATCGGGTGGGTCGCCATGGGTGTCGGGTATCCAAGCTGTCGAATGTTTGTGGTTTTGATCAGGTGAGAGGACACGACAACAACAACGCAGTATTACACTACAGCAATTGATTTGAAGATTAGGAATATGACAATAAGGCACACACAAGAAAGCCATCAAAACCGCCTTGCTTATTCTGCGCACAATTTTGGTACCATGTCTAGAGAATCCCAAGACTGACTCATTCGTACATGACAGAACTGAGCATGACGTCGGGTTAGGCGTTAACATCGCATGTGGGGTAACAGTAGCCTCGTACAACCAAGAAAAACAAATCCCGCAAATCGACAAGTGTTATTAATGATTCAAAGACTGAAGCTCTCCTGGTATGTAGAGGCGAATTCGATCAGGCCCTGAAACTAACCATAGGTCAGAGTGAGATATAATTCTCAAAGCCTGTTAGAAACTTAGGTGCCATGTTCGATGACGATCTTTCTATGAGAGTTCATGTGAACAAAATTTGCCAGTTAGCTTACTACGAGTTAAGGAAAATTAGCACTATTCGTCTCTATCTTTCACGACAGGCCACTCAAACCCTTGTCACTTCCCTTGTTCTGTCCCGTCTTGATTATGGAAATTCTCTTCTTGCTGGTATTCCTGACACTCTGCTAAACAAACTGCAAAAAGTCCAAAGCACTGCTGTTAGATTAGTTTTTAAATGTCCCAAGAGAACTCCCACATCCAAACTCCTTCGTGCACTGCATTGGCTCCCCGTCGCTCAGAGGATAGAGTATGAGCTATCCACTATGTGTTTCAACTTCTTCAATCAAACTGCACCACACTCACTCAAAGAAATTCTCACTGTCTACACCCCCGCTAGAAATAACCGTTCAGCTGCAGACACCAAAACGTTAAATGTCCCCCGTCGCAAAAAGAAAACCCAAGGACAGCGAGCTTTTTCTTACATCGGCCCTGTAACGAGGAATAGCCTACCTTTCCCTGTCCGTCACTCTGATTCCACGTCCCAGTTCAAAATCTCCCTTAAGACACACCTGTGCCGGTCAGTCTTTCCTGACGAGCAGTGAGGTGCTTCACAAGGCGCCACTCTTATGTTTCGTGTTTTGTTTATTGCCTGCTATGTTAATTAATTGCATTGTATTTAACTCTTCTTTTATTTCAACTGTACAGTGTGCGAGTGTTGGAATGCTTTGTATGAGTGTGGACTTTTCATTGTAAACGCCATGAGCTTGTCTATTAGGGAAGGTATGTGCGTATAAGTACTCTGTATTATTATTATTATAATAATAATAATAATTATTATTAATATTATTATTATTATTATTATTATTATTATTATTATTATTATTATTATTATTATTATTATTTCAGAAGTCAACAGAATTTCTTTCCAGTTCTGACTTGAGAAAGAAACCTCATTTAAATGTATTTAAATAAATAAAAAACAAGGAACGCAATCACTTTTCAAGAACATCAAGCAACTTTACAGCGGAATGCATCTATATCTGCCGCAGACAAATGACAAGACAGAGGACAGGTGAGATAAAGCTCAATGCTGCCCGAAAGCATGCAGGCAAACTCGGACAGCAGGTGCAAGAAACCCCTGCTTTGGCTTCGACCCTTCACACCCACAACGAGGCCACGGGCAGCCAGCCCGGGCTGGACAGTCAGGCTGGCTCACCGTCCAGACGCGGCAGTCGACACGGGTCAGTGCAACTCGTAAGGTCATGGGAACCATGAAGAGTGGGGAAGCCGGGCAGGGGGACATAGGAGAAGGTGGGGGTGGGCGGTGGTGGGTGGGTGATGGAGATACGGGGTTGGGGAGGGGGTGGGGACGAGAAAGGATGACAGAGAAGCGGATGGAGGGAGTCGCGGGACAGACAGGCGGGGAAAGCCGCACGACGGCGGCGAGTGGCGACCTGGACGTGTCGTATTACATGGATCGCCATCATCGTGCAGTGCTCCCCCCCCCTTCCACCTTCGCCCCACTCCGCCCCCTCCCCCGTTTACCCTCAGTCACCAATCTCTAGGCTGGGAGAGCTGAATTATTGTGTGCTACGTCCTTGTTATTGTAGCGCGCACTGTGGCAGTTCTGTCTCTAGGTAAATCATTTTTACAGATGTTTGCACAACATTCATAAGGGTGCACATACATCAGAGGGTGGGGGTGGGGGTGGGGGGGGGGGGGGGGGAAGAAAGCCGGACACCCGATGCAAGACAGAACAAGTTTTGGACGTCAAGCGGGGACCTCACCCCTGGTTAACGCCCGAATGCTCTGACCCCACTTCAAAGGCAATCAGTCGGGACACAGGACAAAGATGCGTCTCTAACGGGAAAAGAGAACAATGGTAATTAATGGATTAGTAAAAAGAAGTGAAATTGTGACACCTGTAGTAAATTTTCGGAAACTGTTGCTTTCGTTCATCCAACCCTGCAGGCGACCAACCAGTGGCTCCTGCATTAATTACTCCACCCAGCCCCTATCGTTCACCCCAATAACCCACTTTCGCAAATCAAAACAAACGAAACCATTCAAATTCAGGGACCATTTTCTTTAAAAGTGCAAGACTGAGCTAGAATAGTCTGCGTTCACGCCGTTCTGTCTTCAGAGCGTGGTGAACGTTCTGTCAGCGCCTGCGTGGGACAGGACAGGAGTCTCTCTCGAGTCCAGGGACGGGCAGGCAAGCACCCGACAGACGGGC
>JAWQFJ010001984.1:7500-20000 GCA_034096865.1 Theodoxus fluviatilis | reverse complement strand
TATTGTCTGCCTGCCTGCCTGCCCCCGACCCCCTTTCCCTCCCCCCTCCCCTTGCTGCCCCGCCACCTCGCTCCCCTCCACCCCCACAAGTGTAGGACAAGGGGCAGAGCGGTCCGAGACGTTTCGTAAGGCAGGTCTACATGCTCCTGACCTCTCGCCCCTCCTGCCCCCCGTCCCCTGGACCTCCCAGGCTCTCCCGCCTCAATGGTCATCCTGCAGCGCCTGGGTAGAGTGAAGATGGGGTGGGGGTAGACCTCATCGGGGTGATATGAAGACACGATGGAGACGCAAGTTCAAAAGGTGTCTGCACTGAGGGCTGTGCACCCCGTTGGGTGAGAATGCCACAGATGACGATGGCTATTGTAAATGTAAACAAGTCAAAATGATGAAATGCAGATTCAACGAAGCGGGGAAATACAATGACAATCTGGGAGATGAACTAAAAACAAGGTAAGCACAAGCACACGGCCAGTGAGAGTCAGGAGGACAGGTCGACAGATATATCGTTGTCGTCAAGGATACGACGAGTGGTCGACGCTCAAACGCGTGCCCACGCAGGCAAGGCTGATTGACAGGAAGAAAGCTTGACAGGAAGATTGAGGGACGTTTGTAACTCCATGGACAAATAACAGATTGGTTCACATACCTCCCTATTGATTGGGCTCTACGGACGTCGTGTCTGGCCCAAGGCAATGCTCGGATCAACACAAAAGAAAAGACTGTCACCCGCGAGATTAAGTGATTGAGTTGTTGCAAGACAGGTTTCTGGAAGTATTTTGTTCCTATGATCCCTACTGATGGCCATTCTGCCATCGCCTCTTCGAACGATGGAGGCGCTCATTGACCGATATACAAGACCGACGACACACGTCAGCGAACCACAACAAAGAACCCCCTATTGCCATTCGCTTGTATGAAAGACGATCCGCTTGCGTAGTCGCTTGCAGAGTAAGACTGAACTGTGTGGTGAAGTCGCACACCTGATATGCTGCACAGAATGACAAAGGAAAGTTCTAAAACAGAGGCTTTATTTTGCCATCGGTGCATCCGTGGGTAGCTTTCCTCAGATGACATAACATAAAGCTTTGTGACGTATCTACGCTCGCTGCTGGAGGTACAAACACGCCTTCACGACGGTGGCATGCTGATTTGCCCTTCCCCTTGAACTCGCCAGAGGAGTTGGCCTTTCCCACAGTCACCTGTCAGCGATTAGTAAGTCCTCAAGGAAAACAATTGTCGTGGATATGAAAGATGGGAAACGCTTGCGAAGACAGGCAATCTGCGTCTGCTTTCAGCCCTAGCAAGAGGCGTTCGTATGCCTACACCAGTCCTCTGGACAGTTCCTCCTGGATTGGGACAAATCTTTTCACCCCCAAGGTTTAATTTACAACTCCCTCACAACCTTTCTGAGGTTTTTGCACCCAGGGGACGTCGATATTCCGTAGCAGACCGCAAAATCCCTTCATGGACGGAGCTGCACTAGAAGCATTTTGACGACCTTTTTTTTTTACAAAGCAAGGCGTAGGAGGAACAGACACTTAGGACGAAATGAATGGATTTCAGCGCCACGCTCAGACGCTAGTCGCGGTCTCATAGTCATACTCAATGCAGCATTGTCATCCGACATTACAGTCTTTACGGATGACAGAGGATTTTCATTGGGTTTGGGGGTGGGGGTGGGGGTGGGGGTGGGGCGCGGGCGGGGGATTTCATCAACCCGTGGGAAATATGTTCCTGCTTTTAAGAACAGACGTGTCCTTGCGCCTGGGCAAAGTGAATGTATAAGCATTATGTCCATTTTTGCACGTTGCAGCAGATATATAACTGCAAGGCACAATGACAAAGTAAAGTTATTACGCTCCGGGCAAGTATTTACAACAAATTGAAATAACCAATGAGACGAAGGCGGTAACCATGCACCAATTGACTATCATAGCGTTACCCCCCCAGGGCGCGTGGTCCTAAATGATGTCGATGGCCAGTGGGGACCGAAGAGCACAATGCACCCAAGGCATTCTATTGAACTGTGAGGCAAAACTGCATCTAGACGAATGTCAATCAAGTATAAACATATGGTTGTTGCTTTAAGCAAGGCGATTGCTTGAAGCGTGAACATCTTAAAGCCAGTGGCAGTAAAGGCAAACTTCTCTTTTAAATCGCAGTCCTAAAGGTTTTTAGATTAAACCAAAATACATTATTCCAAAAACAGAATTCTCTAGGAACATCAAATCACACGCCAAGGGCAGTACAATGGCAAGGTTTTACCTATGGCATGGTCACAAAAGTTGACTGCATAGCAGTGCATATTGTGTCATCATCCATCCGAGGCAGCAACGCATGGTCGAGATCAATGACAGTGATGTGGGTCGAGATCAGTGACAGTGATGTGGGTCGAGATCAGTGACAGTGATGTGGGTCGAGATCAGTGACAGTGATGTGGGTCGAGATCAGTGACGGTGATGTGGGTCGAGATGATGATTTCACTTTACACTAGTGATACGCGCCGAAATGCCAAAAGATGCTCACTCCATGTGCGCATTTTCTACTTGGATTTTTTTATGTCGCAACATGCACGCATGAAAAAATATTTCGATCATTAAACAAAAAAACTTCACACAAGGAACAACACATTCGTGATGACGCCAGATTTTCTGTTCGATGAGAGTTACACACATATACAACAAGAGTAGCAGGTAATGTCAATTGCCTTGACCCAGGTGCCGCATGTTGGGCAGACAGAAGACAGTTACAGGGCGTCTTTACAATGCAAGTGGCCAATACCACGAACACATTACAATAATAATTTCTCCAGCCAGCTGTGCGCATTATCAAGTATCGCTCTGTCGCCAAGACTTTGCTGGACGCACAAATGACACATTTTTTACTTCAGATCTTCCTCAGCTATAAGGCAAAAGTAGAATTTACCTTGTACCTGAGGAGGACTTTAAAGTCGACAGTGTGTCAGGTGTGTCCGTCAATCAAAGCGACTTCTTAACGACCTTGTTATTTTGTCATAATGTGTGTCGTGGTCGTCGGCAGTCCACTCGTCGCAGAAAACCAATGCAAACTTGACTACGCGTCTTAATCTCGAACATATCCTGTGCATTTCTACCAGATCATTCTGCACGCCAGGGTCCAAGGTGGCAGAAGTATTCAAATTGTCGGGACAGTCACCCCACAAGTCCAGCCATTATAAACAGCTGCGTCTGGCATTGCTGCTACCCAGTCTACTCGTCGAAGGGAATGTTTCTGTACGCCTTGCCCTTCTCTCGTGATCAGCAGGCATGTATATCAAAGTACGAAGAGTCGTGCAAGTCACTGTGGAAGAATCCAGTGATGCACCTGCTTCGCACGCCATGGGAAGTTTTCTTTCCAGATACTGTCATCAATAATTGCAGTGCACAACCAACAAGAATGATTGCACTCATGCGTTTGCAAATGTATTTGCTGCATACACCTGCAAAACGTTGGACACCAGTAGGAGTACACCTGAGCTCTGCCTAAGGCTCTTCCGCACAGCTCCAACCCCGACAGGCGAAGTCTCCCCCATGAAGGCAGCCGTGCAATGTCCCAAAGCGGCCTTCTCAGTACATGCGAGTCATCAGACATCCCGTGACAAACTGTGCAATTCATGCTCGAGGAAACAGATGTCTGCAAAATAAATGTTGTGTGTGTGCAATCTTATCCGGCAGTGGCGTGAATTCATTTGTACGAGTATAGTTGATTGTGTTTTGCCTCTTCGGGTCAACGCGTGCAGATGGAACGCATTTTCCCCATTTGAATACGTTTTACTCGGCTACATCTCCCTACTAGCCTGGCTACTAGTTAATCAGTCAGTCAGTCAGTCAGTCAGTCAGTCAGTCAGTCAGTCAGTCAGTCAGTCAGTCAATCAGTAAATCAGTCAATCAGTCAGTCAGTAAATCAGTCAATCACTCAGTCAGTAAATCAGTCAGTGTGTCAGTAAGTCAGTCAGTTTATCTGTTTCGTTCGTCCGTCACTCAGTCAGTCAGTCAGTCAGTCAGTCACTCAGTCTGTCAGTTTGTCTTCCTGTCTGTCTAATGTCTGTCCGTCCGTCCGTCCGTCCGTTCGTCAGTCCGTCCGTTCGTCTGTCTGCTTGCCTGCCTGCCTGCCTGCCTGCCTGCCTGCCTGCCTGCCTGCCTGCCTGTCTGTCTGTCTGTTTGTCTGTCTGTCTGTCTGTCTGTCTGTCTGTCTGTCTGTCTGTCTGTCTGTCTGTCTGTCTGTGTATCTGTGTGTCTGTGTGCGTGAGTGTGTGTGTGTGTGTGTGTGTTGTGTGTGTGTGTGTCTGTCTGTCTATCTGTCTGACTGACTGCCTGCCTGCCTGCCTGCCTGCCTGTTTGTCTGTCTGTCTGTCTGTCTGTCTGTCTGTCTGTCTGTCTGTCTGTCTGTCTGTCTGTCTGTCTGTCTGTCTGTCTGTCTGTCTGTCTGTCTGTCTGTCTGTCTGTCTGTATGTCTGTCTGTTATTCTGTCTGTCCGTCTGTATGTATGTCTGTCTCCCTGACAACCTGCCTGCCTGCCTGTTGATGTGTCTGTCTGTCAACATATCTGCCCGCGTCGGTCTGCCAGCGTCTGTGTGCCTACCTGCCTGGCTTCCTGCCTGCATACCTGTCTGTTTGACTTGGCGGGTGCATAAGTCATGCACTGCAGATGCATGCAGGTGCCGTCTTCACCTTCGAGTCTCCCACGCTCCTGCCCATGCTGACGTCATCGAGTTCGGCCTGCGCCGCCACCTGCCCAGAGATGGATGGCTTACTGCACAGAGCCTGTGGCCTCTCCTCCCCCTAGCCCAGACTGCCTGCAAGAGGTGCACGCAACATGGTCATTGAGCACCATCGATTGGCCATAAATCTGCGACTTGTTTGCTTTAGATTCCGAGCCAGTTCTCCGTTTCGAATCAGAGCGCCTCAAGCCCCTTTAGCATGGAAAAAGGAAAGAATTGTCTGCCATCAGCACAGAAAGACCATCCATCCACGCCAGCAAATCGTGATCCCCCATCAAACTTAGTTATATGGCCATTCGAAGACTGACAAAACTTCTTCAGAACTCACCTCGACCTGGACAACTCTGCCATGGTTTTCGCTCAGATGATCGTCTGCGGATCGTCGGACAACACCATCCGTGCTTGTCGAAACCATGTCTACGTCTGATGGTCTCTGAGGTGGACAAGGTCCGGGGGAACACTCAGTCTCTGGCCCATGACAGAGATGGCTCTGAGAGTAAGTGATGGCGAACTCTCATGGGCCACGGTTGAGGTTAGGATGGCTATGGAGAAGCCCCATCGCCTCGACTTCTCCAGGGTTCCATAGTCCATCTAACGACCCCTGACGAGTGCGGCAGTCCTGCCGACTGGTCGGCCGTCTGTTGGCAACTGGCGCCGCTCCTTCCTGAGCGTTGCAAACACAGACCACCTACGAGCCCCTGACACCCTCAGTTCCTTGAGCTCTTCCCCACCCCACCCCCGTCCCTCCTCCTCTTTCTCTCTCATAAACCGTCCCCATGCCCCCATCCCCACCTCCCCTACCTCAAGAAACAGTCGCATTACCTTTAGCCACGACCAGGTGTAACTTCCAAACCCAGCCTACCCCCTCTAGTCCCGCCGCCCCCCAACGGTGTGATGACCGCCCCGGGTTCCGACCTTTCCGTGACGTCGTGCCGCTGTTTGATTTGGCCGGCTTCCCCAGCGAGTCCAGGTTCTCCACCAATACGTCTCCGTCCCATTCTCACCCCCACTGTAAGACGGCACACACCGTGCTGCTGGTCAAATGTTTCTACCGACCCATCAAATTAGTCAAGAGGGCTTGCCAAAGACAGGTCTGCCCATCCCCTCGACCGTATTTTTTGCCTCCCTAATTTTTCTCTTGCTTCTTCATATGCATGCTCTCTCCAAGTGGACGGAATAAACCCACAACGCCGTTTTTGAGAGAGAGAGAGAGAGAGAGAGAGAGAGAGAGAGAGAGAGAGAGAGAGAGAGAGAGAGAGAGAGAGAGGAAAATATAGCTGCATTGCCACAAAATCTGCCCGTGACCCCGATTCCACAAACCCTAACGCCCACTCATATGTACGAGAAGTAAGCCAAAAAGGCGTTGTCACCATGCACTGTACATAGAGAGTTGACCCAAGCTGCAAAGACAAAACTCTCCTTGCTTTCGTGTCAACTGAGCGTGGGCGGTATCGGAGGGTTGGTAACTACACCTCAGCAAATAAACACCTTCTCTTGGTGCTTGCACAGTCACGTGCGACTTGTTGTCAAAGTGCACATTTCAATAAGAAGTGACAAAGTAATATTTCAGGCAAGATATTCTTGAAAATTTCGAGCTTTTTTAATAACCTTGACGTTCCAAACGAGACTGCAACAGTTTGTGCTTACTGACAGCGCAGTGCATTTGACTTTATCATTGTTCACAGCAAGTAAATGAAATAGGTTTGTGTAAAACATCGATTAGCTATGTCTGAGGGGAAAGCCCCCCTCGAAAATGGCATTCTTTTGTGCCAAAGAAATGAGTTCATGAGTCAACAATTGCAGGCAATGAGCAAAAGAAACAAGCTCTACAAATGTGTCGTCTGAGTCACAACCCAGATTTCTGATGCAAGTTTCCACTATGCCTCCACAACTAATCAACCATCCTGAAATATCAGAATCTTAATTGCTTCCGTAACTAGGGCAAAATAGTCAGGTTAGCAGTCGAACTACATCTACGCAACCACAGACATCCATCTACGTGTATCTCGTTCTCACAACATTCCTTGCTCAGAGAATCGCCATCAGCAACAAGTTTTCTTTTCGTCTCAGCAGATCATACGAGCATCAAATGGGGGAAAAAGACTCTAGTGATCAAGGACGAACGTCTGACATTTGCAGTAAGCCTGTCAGCATATTCAACAGGAGTCGTATTTGAAAATAATATTCAAAACACTCGTGCTCACTAGAATTGCGTGTAGAATTTCTTTTAGGTCGAGTCCTACTGACATTATCCCAAGTCTCGCATTCTATACATGTATTAACAATGGAAGTGGAAAAAAGATAAAGATGTACGCAGTGAAACACGTCTGAGTTGCCGAATCAATAAAGATAAGCTAGCACATCGCGGTAGAAGATGGAGACTGTCGAAAGAGTTGGAGGTTCTCAATATCTGTAAGAAGGTATCAAAAAGCAGACATCAGAAAGATCAAACAAATATCAGGCAGATTCACTCGTAAACAAGATTTGTGAAGGAATGAAGGAAACATTTACTCAAAATGCATTTAATCTCATGAAACCTGGCTTCATGTGGAGAGGGTACTGGAAGACTGGACACAGTCAGGGTGGCGGGTAGAGACCGCCATTCGGTGGCAGCCCCCAAGAAGCCCCAGGGCTGCAGGAGGGGATGCCCGCGGCGACAGTGGAACGCACTGTTGCTGGACAGTTCTCA
The DNA here is from genome assembly GCA_034096865.1 of Theodoxus fluviatilis. Classification (NCBI taxonomy): domain Eukaryota; kingdom Metazoa; phylum Mollusca; class Gastropoda; order Cycloneritida; family Neritidae; genus Theodoxus; species Theodoxus fluviatilis. Next base: position 12,573 of record JAWQFJ010001984.1, on the reverse strand, counting down.
CGCGTTCTGCTGCCCTCCCCATCCGGACCGTCCTGTCCAGCGGTCAGGGAGAAAGGCTAGAGCGCTGGGTGGCGATTAAGTGCCCGATGTACATCCCGTGCGTGTGATTGTTGGGCGCTGAGCTGCAGTGAGAGTGGGCGGCATGTCCATCCCGGTGGTCAATGAGGCAGCGCAAGGCCGCTCATCAGTGGCCTGCGTCGTCCAGATAGGGCAGATCCGACCACGCTCGGCATTGTCGTCTCTTGGGGTGGATCTTCTCTGTAGAGCTTCCCCTCCCTCCCTCCCTCCCTCCTTCTGGGTGTCTCTGGCGTATCCTTTTCCCTTGACCGCGATGGCTCCGACTTTCATCCTGTGGGACAGCCCGAATGAGGCACGACGTGCACGGTTTAGTCTGAAGCCAACCCTCTCCAGACAACCGTTCATCGCGTGGCAGAATGCCCGTCCTCCGTGGGGCTTCTTCCACCTCGTCCTGTGCGGAAGTTTGCGGTTCTTTCCAGTCGAACACACAGAAGGATTGCAGTTACGTCTCTACGGTAATGTACGCAGCCATCGTGACCAGTATGTATATTTAAGAAAATGGGATTAGCTTAAACCTTGATAAGGGTGTCCGATGTATTATCCAAAATTATATTCTTTCAACCTTGCACTTACATTGCATAATTTCGCAACGGTGGCACTTTTTTCTCCCCAAATAAAACGCTGACGTAACAAAACCAATAAGTGCTTGGCACTGATATATTCTAATACACAGGTCTAGTTTTGCATGACAAAGCCGCTCTCTGAGACCGACGCGCAGATAAGACACAACTGCAGCGATCAAACAGAGCGCGTCATCGCTTTGATTCCGTCCCATCTCACCACGAAAGACGCATGCCATTGGACAGCTGCCCACGCAAGCTGCACACGTCATGCACATGCTTGACCAAGCCCGGCGCTGATTCTCTCTAAACGGCTTCTTTTTCCATCCCCTCGTGGTTTTTGCCTGCAGCAACGGCCACAGACCGACATAGAGCTTCCGAGGAAGACAGACAGACAGATCCGGTGCCCTGCCCTTGTCAGTCATGTCGGTTTTTCGTCCGCCCCGCCTGGCTTGTCTCGCATTTTCAATCTGACGCGGAGACTTTACTTTGGATATTGCACAACGCAGGAGGACAGATAGCCTTTAAACGAAATAAAAAAAATTAACGTTCCTTGGCGTGTTTTTCTTGCCTCTTTTATCTAAATGAAGATTCTCAGGAATGGCTTGGCAAATAGTTTTGAGGTAGACAACAGTTTGCAGCCGCAAGTGTGTGTGTGTGTGTGTGTGTGTGTGTGGGTGTGTGCGTGCGCGCGCTCGCATATGTGTGTTTGTTTATAAGAGAGAGAGAGAGACAGACAGACAGACAGACAGACAGACAGACAGACAGACAGACAGACAGACAGACAGACAGACAGACAGACAGACAGACAGACGGACGGACGGACGGACGGACGGACGGCCGGACGGCCGGACAGACAGACAGACATACAGACAGACAGACAGACAGACAGACAGACAGACAGACAGACAGACAGACAGACAGACAGACAGACAGACAGACAGACAGACAGACAGACAGACAGACAGACAAATAGATAGAGATCGAAGTTAGAACGAAAAAGTCAAAGGTGATTTGATCATTTATCCACTGCAGCCTGTCAAAGCGACAGCATATTCACTCCGTCATGCATTCACGATATGAGAGGAGATGTGTCGCCCAACAGCGAATGGTGATAAGCACCACTCAGACAGTCAGGCTAAAGGACGGCAATGGCCAAGGCGTGTCGTTGCTTGGCTGCCATAGTCGTGCTCTGACACGGCTCGTTACGTGCGTGCTGTATGCATGCCATGCTTGCCACATGCGGCAATGCACACTCTTCCGAGGTTTTGGTGGTGGGAAGCACGGAGCGATAAATCACGTGTTTTCCCCGTCTCATTTCAACCTGCAACTCCTCAGTCCCGGCGTCCTCCCATTCAGGATCCAGCTAATTGGAAAAACCCGTCTCCCCTGCAACTGTGGCTCAAGTCAAGATTTCCATCTGTTACGAACGCAGCGTTTAACCTCAAGTGGCGCGAGCACGAGTTTTCCGTTCCTTGCCAAAGGCAACATGAATGATACCGGGAAACCCGAACCCGCGGAATATCACAGCGGAGGGCTTTCGAAATACAAAGGACGCCGGAATAATGCAATGTTTATTTTAAATTTGGAAAGCGTGAAAGTCTGAGGGACTCCGGCATTTCTGCCTAGCAGACGTCAGGAGGGAAATGGGTAGAAGAAGAGGGGGTGGTGGTGGGGGCACATGGGACAGAGAGGGGGGGGGGAAACGAATGAAGGGCACAAGAAAAGCAGAGCAGGGAACGGGATGAGAACGAATGAAGACGGAAGAAAGGGATTTCGGCAGAACAGGTAGATTACAGTCTTCATTTCTCTTCTGTGCAAACTCTAAGAAATTCTCGAGACTAGATTCTGGCCAACCGAAAACATCTCGACGACACAGCAAGACAGGTTTGGGGAGACAGTCTTCCTGGACACAGCTCGAACGCCACTGCAAGACAGGTTTGGGGAGACAGTCTTCCTGGACACAGCTCGAGCGCCACTGCAAGACAGGTTTGGAGAGACAGTCTTCCTGGACACAGCTCGAGCGCCACTGCAAGACAGGTTTGGGGAGACAGTCTTCCTGGACACAGCTCGAGCGCCACTGCAAGACAGGTTTGGGGAGACAGTCTTCCTGGACACAGCTCGAGCGCCACTGCAAGACAGGTTTGGGGAGACAGTCTTCCTGGACACAGCTCGAGCGCCACTGCAAGACAGGTTTGGGGAGACAGTCTTCCTGGACACAGCTCGAGCGCCACTGCAAGACGGCGACAAAAGCTAAAAGCGAGACTGGTGTCAGATATGGAGTCACTTCTTTAGTGCCCGATGGGGAAATTGTAGTCTCTGGAACAACTTTCTCAAATAGCAGAGGCGAGTTTCCCGGGCAATGATATGATAGCAAATGCAATCGAAAGGACGTTTCCGTTTTTGTATATAATAAAGTGATCACTGCAATCATACGCAACGTCCAATCAGCCAGTTCTTCTAATAAAGCCGTTTCCAAACTAGACATTGTCTGCTTTCTCGTCCCAATTGGAAACCAATTCCCGTATGATTACAGCAATTACTCTTTAAAAAGACAGGAAACGCTTCCCGATTGCCTTTGCTAGAACATCTTAGTGCTGGAAAAACCGACTCGGCTCTCACTTTATCCAAGAACTGAACAATCGTGAAAAGACAAATTCTATGTACGTAAACCGTACATCTTGTAGCCGCCATCTTTTTCTCCCCTGAACAGAGCTGTCAATTAAATATAAATTTTTGTACAGTGATAATTTGCGTACGAATCGCACTGTTTCTCTTTTCCGTATCTGTCTCTTTCCCTTGACACCTTCCTCACCCCTTCCGAGTTAGCGTGTTTGCATGCGAGAGAGAGAGAGAGAGAGAGAGAGAGAGAGAGAGAGAGAGAGAGAGAGAGAGAGAGAGAGAGAGAGTGCGTGCTTGTGCGTACGTGTGTAATGTTGGTTATATGTATGCGTGTGAGTACGTGCATGTGTGTGCGTGCATGTATGTGTGTGTGCATAACTAAGCGAGCTTATGTACGGGTGCAACTATGATTGAACCATGATGACAATTCATAAATGAATGAGGACAGGAGGTTTGTAAGAGAATTGGTCAGAGACGTACACTGACATTTGAAAGGAGGGAAGGAAAACACTCGGTGGAAGATAGTCAATGAGATAAACATTTATGTCATCACCTGTGAACATCGCTTCCCAAATAAAGTGTAGAGACTATCTCTCCTTCGCAAAGTAACTAGAATGCGACTTTGTCGCGGGGTTCGCAAAATAAGTATATCGCTCGAAAAGTGCATGCACCTGTGTATGAATTACAGTTTGCGACGTACAAATGAAGAATATTTCTGTATTATTCCCTTATCATGACCTTTACTGCGCACCGCTGCTTGGCTGCCGAGGGCTAGAATGCTCATACGAAAAGAACTATTTGGCATTTTGCCGCAGTACATTATTGTGCGAGACACTTGAATCCAATCAAGCGACGAGGCAAAGAGATAAAGTTCTTCAACGCCCAAGTGGTTTGCATGTATCCTCCCAAGAGGCCGAGCGCTCAAAACGCATGGGACACCACTGGAAGATCTACCGTCAAAGCCGCGGGACATGGGAAGCTTTCCTCTCAAGAGCGCTGTGTACACTTTTCTAAATGGTCAGATAAGACAGTCAGCGCACCGGTAGATGGAGCGAGACAGCGAGGAGAGAGTGAGCGAGCAAACACTAACCCCGTGGGATACAGCGAGAGCAGGCAGCGGGAGGGGAAGAGGAGCGAGGGGAGGGGGGAGCGCCAGGGGAAGACTGGGTGCAAATCCCTGAAACAGACCCGACCTCCTCACTCTTGGTCGAGGTCCAGACACAACAGGCTCATGGAGATGAGAGCTGAGGTGTAGGCAGGCTGACCTCGACACGGAAGGTCACACGCACGATCACGCCGCCACTCTAAGGAAAATGTTGTGGGGAGAGGGAAAAGACGTTTGAACGTCATGTTAAATTAGAGTGCAATGGACGTGAACTTGATCGAAAAAAGTGAACACCTTAGTTGGCGTTTATTGCTTGTTACATAACTTCATGGTTACTAAACTATAGAATTTTTCGCATTCTGCAATGGTTAATTAAACATCACTGCAGGCTTTTATCAATACGATGCATGTGATCCGACAGCGACCAATCGAAGTATTAACACATCTGGGCTGCGTATAGTTAGTACACCACTGAAAAGAGTGTATGTACATCGGGAAATGCACACACGCAAAGAACATGTATGCAGGATATTGGATCTTTGACACTAGTGAGGAACACTGGTTGACAGCAGGCAGGCAAGGTGGCAGGCAAGTGGCAGGCAATGTGGTAGGCAGGCAGGCAAGGTGGCAGGTAGCTAGATAAGCACGCGGATGCAGAGGAAGACAGACAGGCAGGCTAACAGGAAAACAGTCAGGAAGGTAAGAAAG
>JAWQFJ010001984.1:0-5000 GCA_034096865.1 Theodoxus fluviatilis | reverse complement strand
TTCAGGCACTTGGAGCTGAAACCTGAGATGGCTTGATTTCGAACACGTCTCCAGGGCGATCAATATTTCTTGCAAACGTAAATTATGTATGTCGTGGAACATTTTTTCCCATTCCACCTGAGACCAATGCGAGCGCTAATGGAGCCTCGGGCCTGTGTCTACCAAACCTGTCTGCAGTAGCCTTGGAGACCAGCCTCCCACGGGCCTGTGTCTACCAAACCTGTCTGCAGTAGCCTTGGTGGCCAGCCTCCCACGGGCCTGTGTCTACCAAACCTGTCTGCAGTAGCCTTGGCGGCCAGCCTCCCACGGGCCTGTGTCTACCAAACCTGTCTGCAGTAGCCTTGGCGGCCAGCCTCCCACGGGCCTGTGTCTACCTAACCTGTTCGCAGTAGCCTTGGCGGCCAGCATCCCACGGGCCTGTGTCTACCAAACCTGTCTGCTTGGCGACCAGCCTCTCACGGGCCTGTGTCTACCAAACCTGTCTGCTTGGCGGCCAGCCTCCCACGGGCCTGTGTCTACCAAACCTGTCTGCTTGGCGGCCAGCCTCCCACGGGCCTGTGTCTACCAAACCTGTCTGCTTGGCGGCCAGCCTCCCACGGGCCTGTGTCTACCAAACCTGTCTGCAGTAGCCTTGGCGGCCAGCATCCCACGGACCTGTGTCTACCAAACCTGTCTGCTTGGCGACCAGCCTCTCACGGGCCTGTGTCTACCAAACCTGTCTGCTTGGCGGCCAGCCTCCCACGGGCCTGTGTCTACCAAACCTGTCTGCTTGGCGGCCAGCCTCCCACGGGCCTGTGTCTACCAAACCTGTCTGCTTGGCGACCAGCCTCCCACGGGCCTGTGTCTACCAAACCTGTCTGCAGTAGCCTTGGCGGCCAGCCTCCCACGGGCCTGTGTTTACCTAACCTGTCTGCAGTAGCCTTGGCGGCCAGCCTCCTACGGGCCTGTGTCTACCAAACCTGTCTGCTTGGCGGCCAGCCTCCCACGGGCCTGTGTCTACCAAACCTGTCTGCTTGGCGGCCAGCCTCCCACGGGCCTGTGTCTACCAAACCTGTCTGCAGTAGCCTTGGAGACCAGCCTCCCACGGGCCTGTGTCTACCAAACCTGTCTGCAGTAGCCTTGGAGACCCGCCTCCCACGGGCCTGTGTCTACCTAACCTGTCTGCAGTAGCCTTGGCGGCCAGCCTCCCACGGGCCTGTGTCTACCAAACCTGTCTGCTTGGCGACCAGCCTCTCACGGGCCTGTGTCTACCAAACCTGTCTGCTTGGCGGCCAGCCTCCCACGGGCCTGTGTCTACCAAACCTGTCTGCAGTAGCCTTGTAGACCAGCCTCTCACGGGCCTGTGTCTACCAAACCTGTCTGCTTGGCGGCCAGCCTCCCACGGGCCTGTGTCTACCAAACCTGTCTGCTTGGAGACCAGCATCCCACGGGCCTGTGTCTACCAAACCTGTCTGCTTGGCGGCCAGCCTCCCACGGGCCTGTGTCTACCAAACCTGTCTGCAGTAGCCTTGGAGACCAGCCTCCCACGGGCCTGTGTCTACCAAACCTGTCTGCTTGGCGGCCAGCCTCCCACGGGCCTGTGTCTACCAAACCTGTCTGCAGTAGCCTTGTAGACCAGCATCCCACGGGCCTGTGTCTACCTAACCTGTCTGCAGTAGCCTTGTAGACCAGCCTCCCACGGGCCTGTGTCTACCAAACCTGTCTGCAGTAGCCTTGTAGACCAGCATCCCACGGGCCTGTGTCTACCAAACCTGTCTGCTTGGAGACCAGCCTCCCACGGGCCTGTGTCTACCAAACCTGTCTGCTTGGCGACCAGCCTCCCACGGGCCTGTGTCTACCAAACCTGTCTGCAGTAGCCTTGTAGACCAGCCTCCCACGGGCCTGTGTCTACCAAACCTGTCTGCAGTAGACTTGTAGACCAGCCTCCCACGGGCCTGTGTCTACCAAACCTGTCTGCAGTAGCCTTGGCGGCCAGCCTCCCACGGGCCTGTGTCTACCAAACCTGTCTGCAGTAGCCTTGTAGACCAGCCTCCCACGGGCCTGTGTCTACCAAACCTGTCTGCAGTAGACTTGGCGGCCAGCATCCCACGGGCCTGTGTCTACCAAACCTGTCTGCTTGGCGGCCAGCATCCCACGGGCCTGTGTCTACCAAACCTGTCTGCTTGGAGACCAGCCTCCCACGGGCCTGTGTCTACCAAACCTGTCTGCAGTAGCCTTGTAGACCAGCCTCCCACGGGCCTGTGTCTACCAAACCTGTCTGCAGTAGCCTTGTAGACCAGCATCCCACGGGCCTGTGTCTACCAAACCTGTCTGCTTGGAGACCAGCCTCCCACGGGCCTGTGTCTACCAAACCTGTCTGCAGTAGCCTTGGCGGCCAGCCTCCCACGGGCCTGTGTCTACCAAACCTGTCTGCAGTAGCCTTGTAGACCAGCCTCCCACGGGCCTGTGTCTACCAAACCTGTCTGCAGTAGCCTTGGAGACCAGCCTCCCACGGACTGGGGTAAAAACCGAAATTCATTGTCAGCTGTATTTCCTTTGATCGCCGCGTCAGGCATATAGCTTTTCTTTTTGTAAGCTTGTTGCTGACATTTTTTTAAAGAACAAAAAAAGGTAACGCTTTAATAGTTATAGTATCAATTTCGGTTTTACGTAGCGAGATTAAAATATCTACATGGCGAAGACTTTTCAGAATCATTGTCATAGTTTTAATGAGTGAATATTTGCCTCAACAGATATATGAGGCTGCAAAATCAAACGATAAAAGGGGACTATTTTTAATATCTCGAATGAGCGCAAGCATTTTGGTCGGCTTTACTTCAAGTAGGAATGTCCTTTAGAGAGCACATGCTTGATACATTGTTTTCGAAGACATTCTTGTCCTACTCTGTGGACTTGGAAGCAAGAGTGTAAATCACATATCGTCCTTGGGTAGCTGGGGCCTAACCTTGTTTATGGTCAATGGGAAGCTCTTTTGTGCCTACTACAGTGAGTATTCTAATCAGTCACGATTGTGTCTTAAACCTGTACTGCACTAAACAGATTACAGAGCCACAGCGAACATTTGAAGATAGGGTATATTTATTGAATTGTATATTAAATTAAGAAAAAGGGTCACATCATACAGTTCACACACACACACACACACGTACACACACACGCACACACACACACACACACACACACACACACACACACACACACACAGAGCGAGAGAGAGAGAGAAAGAGAGAGAGAGAGAGAGAGAGAGAGAGAGAGAGGCAGGCAATCAATCGTTGTTTGGCCTGGCGGTACATGTCGTACGTGGGTTAATTTTTAAGGCAACATCTACTTGCATACAGTTCAAGACTTAACCATCTCAGCAACATATGTCTGAAGGCAGGGACATGTCTGTGGGCGGAAGACAAACACTCCGGGACTGCTTGACAGTGGGACGCAATGGAGCGGGGAATCGGCACAGGCTGGCGATTGGCGGGTAGCTCTCACTGCAGGCAACTGGCAGATTACAGAGGCAGGCGTGCTGGGAAGAGCTAAGCACAGGGTAGACGGCCTGCCACGGCTACACTGCCTCATTACGCTGTTCACTGTCGAGAAACTCGCGCTGCTCCCCAGCCAGGTAGTCATAGCAATGCGGCTGACGACCACAGTGCCTTCTCCTCGACCGAGCCAACAAAAAGCCGCCAACGCAGTCACGATGCAGGTGAGACTGCCAGAGCGGGCAGTTGTAAATTGCAGGTGCAAAGTTGCGTCTGGTGACAGCTTCCATCACGATGCATCGACTGGGGCGGGACTGGGTTAGGTAGGAGATGTCGAGTGAGATGAAGGGAAATGGAGGGAAGCGGGGTAGTTGCATGGGGAGCAGGGAAATGGAACAGGGTGGGATGGGGTATGAAGAGAGATTTGGGGTGCGAAAAGAAAGCAGACTACAAATTCAGGGACAGATCTCGGTGCTTCAGAATCTTGGGCGTATTCTTTGCTGGCACGGGAGAAAGTGAGCAGATTTGTTACTCTATGGTCTGACTAGGACCTGGGTCGTGGATGAACGTGATACGCCTGGTGTGGAAGGGAAAAAAGTAGGAGTAGGCTGACACAGGGAAAGATTATACGATGCGTCTGTGCGAAGACGTCGGGAGAAGAGAGCTGTCCCTCCAACAAAGACGGGGCTCCCTCTCTCACGCCGGACAAAGTGCGGGCGAGCTCAACAGAGGACAGGTGTTCATCCTGACCCCCAACCCTGAGCGCACCCCCTTCCCTCCATCCCTTTCCTTCTTCTCAAGGTCACCGTTAACCCCAGACGGCCGTGCGAGCCAGAGCATATCCCCAGCCGTCCGCTACACGCACCCTAAAGAAGACGGCGAGACAAAAAAGGAACGGTTCACGACGGGCCTACAGAAACGATGGCCGGGTCGAGCGGTGAGAAAACGGTGCCCGAGCTTTGTGCGTGGCCAGGCCTATCAGGCGAGGTCATCCCGAGCCCTTTGTGGGCCCTAGGCCCCGCCGGGGCAAGCTGAGGGCCTCCTCTCCTCCTCCCCACCTGTTGGAGACGCCTTTCAGTGGCCAGGTAGGAGTCAGCGTCCCAGAGCCGACCCCCTTGCTGCCTGCCCCTCCTGTGTCGGCGTTCCTTGACAGGCGGCAGTCACGTGGGAGACCTTGGCGGCCCCAAAGTCTGCTGTCCGTCAAAGACGCGTCTCCAGTGTGGGAAATGTGTTGTGACACTTAAGTGGGGGCATTCTTCGTCTCGCATGAAGCGGACGCACTTCCATCAAAGGCAAGCAGGTGTTTTGAAAAGGCGTCGAGTGTTCCCGTCAAAAGCCAACGCATCGAGTTGCGCCATCTCTGGTCGCACCCGTATGTCGGCGGAGTCAAAGCTATACACTTCTTCACTCAAGTCTCAAAGAGCAGAAAGACCCTTCAATGGCATGGGTGCTGAGATGATAGTAACCTCGCGCCTGGCCATGATACATGATCCCCTCCCCATCACCCCCCCCCCACCCCCTAGTCTT
>JAWQFJ010001983.1:32959-70020 GCA_034096865.1 Theodoxus fluviatilis | reverse complement strand
TGTCCAAAAGGAAGGGACGTCTGTATGTAGCCTTCGTAGATTTTAAGAAAGCCTTTGATTATGTCAATAGAGCCATGTTGTGGAACATTTTATACAAAAACGGGGTAAAAGGGAAAATGTTGACTGCATTGAAATTAATTTACAGATCTGTAAAAGCCACCGTAAAAGTAAGCGGGACCCTGTCGAAGTCGTTTACGTGCCCTTCGGGCCTAAAACAAGGAGAAAATACCAGCACAATTATTTTTTCCTTTTTTATTAACGAGCTCGGCAAAGAATTAATTCAGCAAGGGAAACATGGAGTACAACTCAATCCAAACGATCAAGAGCTATTTTTGTTGTTGTTTGCAGATGACCTTGTCCTTCTCTCAAACACACCACTAGGCCTACAGAAACAATTAAATACCCTAGAACAAGAATCTAGAAAACTATGCCTAACAGTGAATTTGCAGAAAACTAATATAGTAGTATTTAGAAAGGGAGGTCCCATGAAGAAACACGAAAAGTGGCTTTACGAAGGTACTTACGTTCAGACAACAAACTCATATAAATATCTTGGACTTGTGCTCACTACAAAGCTAAGTGTCAATGTGTCACTGAAAAATATAGCTGTGACGGCCAAAAGCAAAGTTATCAATATTTTGAAAGTGTTATCATGTATAAAATGCTGCAACATCGACGTCTTTACTAAACTTTACGATACCCAGGTACAGAGTACGCTATGCTATGCTAGTGAAGTATGGGGAATGCAGAAAGCTGATGTAATTGAACGAGTCCATATTTTTGCCTTCAAACGTTTTCTAGGTTTGCCTAGAAGTACACCAAACAACGCAGTTTTGGGGGACTTGGGCAGATTCCCTTTATACGTAGTTACGTCTCTCAGAGTGGTACGATACTGGTTGAAACTACAGACACTGGAAAGCGATAGACTGCCCAGAAAAGCTTATGCTATGTCTCTAGACCTAGCTAACAAGAATGTGCCATGCTGGGCCCTCAGAATGAAACAATTGCTATGCAGTTATGGGTTTGGAGAGGCTTGGTACAATCAAGGAGTTGGATGTAGGAACCTCTTCTATGTCAGCTAGAACAGAGACTAAAAGATTGCTATAAACAGGCTTGGGCATCATCTGTAAAAGAAAGCAGCCGACTAAGCAAATATTTCCTATTTAAACCAAACCATGATATGGAATCTTATCTACAAAGTCTGCCTATGCCTGCTAGAGCATCCTATGCAAGATTTAGAATGGGCGTTAGTGAAATAAACTGTCATACAAAGAGATACACCGCAAACGCTGATAACAATATATTATCTTGCCAATTCTGTGGGCAAATGGAGAACGAGGAGCACCTTTTGTTTGCATGTCATGAATATGATAATTTCAGGCCATATTTCCTTAACTGCCCTCAAGAAATGTACAGAATGAAATTTCAACAAGTCATGATGTACACAGGCACCAAAAGTCATTCGCTTGCTTGGTTTATTTACAAAGCCCTGAAACGGAGAAGAAACAAGTCTGATCTTGACACTAATGCTACACCCACTGTGTCCATGAATTAATTTATATTAGTTTTGTCTTGTATATGTATGAATCCCCCCTTTGTAATGGGCCAAATGGCCTTTCACAAATAAACCGTTCTGTTCTGTTTTTTGTGATAAACTTGTAAGAATTATACCATGGTGACGACACTAACAGGATGATGATGATGATGAGTGATGATGATGATGATGATATGTGTTTTGTTTGATGATGGTGATGATGGTGACGACACTAACAGGTCCGGTATTCCTTTTTCAGGTGGGACTCCACTTCCAAATGATACATTCTTGGAAACAAAGCGAGTGGTAGAGATCCTTCAATGCACGCCAATATCCCAGTGTATCCCGGAGGTTCCACTCGGGAGAAAGGACAATGTGTTTTTTCTAGTGGACAACACAAAAAAATGTGAAGAGAAGAAAAGGAGGCAAACATTCTCAGTACTGGGATGATAGAGGTGCTTGAGACTGTGGCGACTCAGGCACTTCAAAAACGCTCTACCTGGAAACGGCCGGGGGTGAACTCAGTGTTGTCTTTTTCAAGGATGGACAATATTGTCAAAAAAAGGAAAGACAAGAAGGTTGTATTTCAGCCGTTGGAGCCACAGCCCAGTCCTTTGCAAATTGTTGTTCTTCGCCGTTATTACACAAAGCACGCAAACAACAAACGGTACGAAAAAAGAATTTATTGGATAGACAGCGAATTCACATACGCAATAGCAATCTACGAATTCAAAGACGTTGGTCCAGATGAACACGTCCCTCACAGAAAAACAAGCACTGGCCTTTCTGCTGCCTACATCAGAATGAAACCAAGTGTACTGAATGAAGTTCAGTCAGATTTGAGACACCAGAAACCGGGCGCAGTGTACAGAAAGCATGGTGATGCCGTTAGGGGGTGTAGGAATGTGAAGCAACTCAATAATGCAAAGTACAGGACAGAAAAGAACGACTACGGATCAAAGAGCTGATGTCTCATGCTGCCTCCAGCCCTCTCCAAACGCCTCCCTGTCCAGGCATTGGGTCCTGGCCCTTACATGATGGCACACTTCTCCGGCTGGTCCTGCAACAAGCAAGGCCTGGTGAACACATCAGTCCTCATTGGTCCACTCCGACATTTCTCCTGCATTTCCAACTGATCCCTCTATCCCACTTCAACTACCTGTCGACTGTCTGGACAGTTTCATCCTGCAAGGCACCCAATTTAACATGTACAAGCATTGAGGTAGTGGCATGAGTTTTTTTGTTTGTTTTGTTTTTTATTTTCAATCCCAGCAAGCGGTCAAATCTCAATACCATATCAATATCGACGCAGTATCAATGATCACCTCATGCACATGCTCACAAGTACAATTTTCCTCATGTGCAGAGAAAAGGAAAGACAAGTTTATTATGCTTATGCATCTTGTTAATGAAATCCTGACTAGAGAAAGTGCTGCTAGCCACACAGTGACTGCTCTGCAAGCAGCTTCACCACTGCCTTGTAACTCTGACTCCAAAGCAGAGTGGACACGGAACTTCAAGAAGTCATTAGAGAAAGGGAAAAAGAGAATAAGATGGAAAATTGGAGCACTTACAACAGAGCGGCCGAATTCAGAGGTGCGGATGCTGGAGCGGTAGGAGGACACGCTTCGAAGTGAGGACTTGGACATGGTGCAGGTGGCAACCTCCTGCAGGAAAGCATCATTGGTTCAGGGGTTGTGTTTCCAACGCTTTCAAAGAATCATTTATCATTAGGAACGTTGTCATCCTTTTACTGATCTCTGAGAGAACCCTGTCAAGTCCATGGAAGCAAGCAATGAGGTCTGAGGTTTGGGCTTGGAAAACATCCATGGCACTAGAGATCCGTAATGTGGTGAGATGGTGGACTCATGGAGAACAGTCAGTAGTACAAAAAACTAGGTGACACTGACAGATCATAAAGCACTAGGGACACTTGCGTTTTTTCCTTTCAGCTTTTTGAGATTCGTCATCTTCCTTATTGTAAGATTGTAAACTACCATACAGAATATTACAACCAAAATAATAAGGGCGCCCACAGCATAGACCTATTTCTTAAAAGACGGGATTTTTTTTTCCAGGTGATGATTTGGCCCCTGAAATGTTGAGACTATGAAAATGATAAGCTGAAAATTTGCTTGAATGAGTTGAAATGATGCCATAATCAAAAAGTCATTTTAGAAAATTGTATCTTTAAATGATTAATTTGCTTTGCAAGTGGATTTTTTTTTCAAACTTCTCAAAATGTTTTCTGCAGTGACCTTTTTTGCCCATAAAATAAGGTGACTTGGGGTAACATATTGAATTTTTGCATGTTTGCATATTAATGGATGTAGAATTCAATAAGATTAGTCAGAAAACTAACTTTACTTGCATTTTAAAATAATAGTTTAATAATGTTATTATTCCTGTTGATAATGCCACTTACCACTGAAAGTCTTACAGATAAACTTATGATGCCTTGTTTCGTAATATAGTCCATCTTTGTTTCTAACCATTGCAGATCATAAAGAGGTTGATCATCGTAGTTTGGTAGAAGGGCAATCATTGGAATACATATTTCTCTGTGATTGTGTAATAACTCATTAATAACTATCTGGAACAAAAATTATTCTGAATATTCCTTGCTGCGTGTTTGTATTGTTTGTAAAATTTCATTGACATAGCGTTAATATTTGCAGGGTAAATATTTTTTTTCTAATGCCCAATTTTTCTATACCATGTACCCCATTAACTCACTGGATTCGTATTGCAAAAAATTTCGCGATAGGCGTCCTCCTGCCAGAGTCGTATCGCGAGATTGTTTGCGATGCGATTGTAAATTTCTCCCTTTCCCTATAACGGTCTAAGGGAGGTAAATCTTGTTAGCCTATATAGCTGAAGGAATTTGCAAGCAGATTTACTTCCCTTTATAATATATTTTCGACTGATGATCGGAATCGTAACCTTTGTGCATGTGGTGTGTATGTTGACAAAAAGGCGGGAAAGCGTACTGCAAAACGTTTGATCTTCCAATTCTATGAACAAATACTTTGATTTGGTTGATTGCTAGCCTCCATCTGCTTGTATTTGTCTGTACTAAATGTTTATACACATTTGCATTACTTGGATATTGACATTTAAAGTTTCTCATTTTCTAGGCGCTTGTAAGCTTCCCATAACAACTAGTGAACTTATTTTTTATCTACTTTTTCATTTTTGTGCATGTACATACTCAATTCTATGGTGTGTAATTCATAATTAGCATTTTTAATCCCTTAGATCATTCTTTGAATGTAAAGAGTACAAAAACAAGCTTTCATTTGATTTATAATTTGTATTGTTATCTTATGCCTTTGTATCTTTATTATATTTTTGAAAATGCATGAAAAACTTACGATCCCGGAGAACGATCACAATATTTAGCCACAACTCCAGTGAGTTAAGTCTCATTAGCATGGATGACACCAACAAAGTTCAGTTTTTCAATCCCCAAGATGAAAATTGCATATGTTTGATTTTTTAAAGTTTTACATTCACATATAAACAAGACATTTTCATTGCGTTATCAGAATAGCTTGCTTACCAAACAACGTATCCCTGCAAGAAGTCCATAAATCTATCAAGAAACGTCGGTATCAGCAGCTGTCACTTCAATACAACTTCAGGAGTTACCTCCCTCTCACGTTCATATGGTAATGGGAATAAGAGGGAGGTAGTGCAGAGGCAAAAAAAAAGAAAAAATGACATGAGGAACAAGAGCTTGGGATAAAAAGGAGAGCAGAGTGTGTGTGTGTGTGTGTGTGTGTGTGTGTGCGTGCGTGCGTGCGTGTGTGAGAGAGAGAGAGTGTGTGTGTGTGTGTTTGTGTGTTTGTGTGTGTGTTTTTAAGAAAAGTGAGGGCATGGTGAGAGAAGAGCAGGTCAAGAGAAAGGAGAGAGAAGAAAAAAGACTGGAGGAAGAGAGCAAAGAGAAAAGACAAAGGTAGCAACGCTGCAAGACAGGGTGTTAAGACAGCTGGCACTTACGTCACTCTGTGTTGAGAAGGGCAGTCTTCATCTCATCAGTGACGAACCACCTCTGTCCCTTCATGACGAGGTCATGGGGAGGACTGCGAGTGGTCTTCGTGCCAGAGCTCCACACCTGCACACAGCAAACAGTCATTAAAACAAAGCAAGTCTTGCAGTCCTATTAGCTGTATACCTAATGCACAAATTCATTCTTGTTTAACTGAAGGATTATACGGAGATTTCATTAGACTGAGATCTGTCAGTTGCTCCCAATATTCTTTAAATAAATGACAAACAAACAACAAAAGTATGGTCTTAAAGCAGTAGCAGTCATTTAAGATTACAATCACAGTATTAACTCTCTTACCTTGCACAAAAAACCTAACTGTAAACCCCACGAAAAAAAAATCGTGTAAATTTGGATGGTTACCTTAAATAGAAACAAAATTTAAAAAACAAACTTTTTTCCACAAAAGTTTTAATACCTTCCTTTTGATAACATATTTCTCTTACATAAGAAATGCTCATCTTTCCTTTGAGGCTCAAATAATGGGCACCAAAAATTGAAATACAGAGTAGCTAAGAATCTCTGAAAATATGCAGTCCCTCAACCCTCAGTTCCATTCCTAAAACCATTATAACATCTTATCTACACTACAGCCACAATCTAAAGCCCATACAAAAGAGTTAACTCCCCCTTGCCCCCCCCCCCCCCCCACACACACACACACGCGCACACGCAGCCTTATGATAAAAAACACAGTACCTCACAAGGGAAGATCATAAAGGACAAAATCAAAAACGAAATAGAGACAAATTTCATAAAATATTTTGACTGTGAAGAAGAGTTGACTTTCTTTGGCAGTGGTGACTTTCTCCTCACAACTCTCTTCCACCTGCTTTTATTAGTTTTAAACAGCGTACATGCAAGTTCGTCAGCTCTGCAACATGTTGTGAAAATGAATAATCTAGAAATAAATCAAAATTATCAGAGGCTGACGCACCGACAAGCAGGTCGCGAAGCATGCTCACTTCCTCCACAAACTTCTCTAGTGTGATCTGAGTCAGATTGCGGGTCCATTTAATCGTTAATTGGAGATGATCGCTGTCGACGTTGTTAGTCAGAATCTCTGGATCTAGGTCACTCTCATTGTTCTATTCCAGGTCAAACAGCGGTAATTTAACGATTTCTGCATTGCTATCTTCACAAAAAACATGCGATGGGCCTGGCTGGGGCTCGCCTGACATTGCGATGTTTCAAATATTCAGAAAAATTCACTCGATCGCCAGATGCTAACAATCAAAATGGCAGCATAATGCCTATTCATTGCGGAGCTAACGCTCGAAATCTCGCGAGATTACCTTTACCATGGAAAACATGGCAGCTTTCAGTGTGAGTGTGGTGTCTATCGGGACATGCTGGGACATCCACGGGAGAGAATAGCCAATTTTGCGGGATGCACTGGGACGTCCAGTGGTAAGAGGGTTAATGATCCACCACATTTACCAACTGCTACGCAATGTTTCAGTTTTGTACCTCAGCCCCAGATAAAAACAGGACAAGCTCCAGACTTTAAAATCCTTGCCCTTTTCACTGCTTACCCAGATTTAGTGCAAGGGCATTAGATGGAAACTAGTGCCAAGTTTTTCAAGCCACTTGCAAGCAAAGGCCAGTGTCAACATAAGACAGCACTTGGTAGCCTTTTCATCTGCACATGAATGCTATCAAGTGTTGACATGTTGACACTTGCCTAAGCATGCAAGCAGCTCATTCTATGAACTTTGCATAGGTTACCATGTACACAGGACATGCACTTTGAGAAACTGTAACAGTGTTCATGTTTGAGAACATTATATGAAAATCTTAGCTTGAGGTAACATGCTCTTGGAGTTTTAGAGGTTTTCACGGCTTTGACAGTGAAAGAGACAATTACAGACAACAAGGCAGAAGACTCACTGTGATGGTGCTGCCAGCCTTGGCCATGACACTGCAGTGGAACTTGTACGTTGTCTCCTGGTCCCCAGCCTTGTGCTTCAGCTGCCAGCCTCCAATGTTGATGTCCTGCAAGGACAGAGCGTGACTATGTGTCATCCACCACAATCAACTGAGCCTTTCTCCTTCCAACTTCATGCAGCCTGCAGCAATGTGGCCTTTCTTCTTGACTAACGGGTGACACAGGAGCATGGGAAAAGATTACTGAGTGTCCAGAGAGCAAAATGATAGAAAAGTGGGAGAGAGGAGTATGGAAGAAGACAATAGCAGGCCATGCAAAGATGTTTGTGCAAAGATGTCTGTGCAAAGATGTCAGTGAAAAGATGTATGGAAAAAAGATGATAGTGTTCATCTGCTATACCCATATGAAGATGTGCAAGATATCAGGAATTTGGAAAAAGCAAAGTGTATAGAGAATGAAATGATAGAAGGAAGAGAGGGAGAGAGGAAGAAAGAAGTATGGAAGAAGACAATATCCCCTCAAGCCCAGTAGCCCCATCAACCATCTCCCACCTCTCAAAGAAGCCTCCTTATCAGTATGAACGTGCTCCCTCTACCAAAGTAGATGCCAGACTACCCTGAACTTCAATGCTGCCTGCAAGTATAGGTTGGTGTCAACATGTGCGAACATTTGAGAGCCTTTGCGATGTCAAAAAGGAAAGGTTATGCAGTGTTCAGACATGCAGACACTGGGGCGGGTTTCAAAATAGGTAGTCGATCTTGGTCGCAAGATCTTGCTTCGCAGTAAGAGCTAGCTAAAAAAGAAACTACCCAACGTGACGAAGTAATGCGCATGCGTAGACGTCACGACAAGAGGTGAACTAGCCACATTTCAATGGCCGACGTGTTGCCGGTTCATTCAGAAAACGCTCTATTTCGAGATACTAGCAACCCATCCAAAGAAAATATAAGCCATGCACAGCATTAATTTATCAAAGGTGTATGTTGAATGCATTAACAGATCGTGAAACCTCCTACAGTTTACACATCGAATGCAGGTCAACGCATCCACGCCGAACTTTTGTCTCGAATCTTAAAAGCTAGGCACCTCTCAAGCTGCCTCGCTCAATCTACGCTCGTCTTCGATTGGCTCGCTAGCAAGCAAAGAATGAAACTGCCCATTCGGCGAGATCTACGTAGATCTACCGAGATCTTCGCATTTTGAAACCCGTCCTTGGCCTAATGCTGACCTAAGCTTATTAAACAGAAAAAAAACAAGAGAAACAAAAATGGTGTCGCTACACTGTTGGGTAACTTCTGAAATTCCTGAAAACCCCTTGAGTATGTGTGCCACGTTTCATGGCTGTAGCTTGTGTGGTGTATGAAAGTGTATTGACAGAATTCAGATATACACATACACACACACATATGCACACGGATACACACACACATGGGCACACACACACACACACACACACATGCACACGGATACGCATACACATGGGCACACACACACACACATGCACACGGATACACACACACATGGGCACACACACACATGGGCACACACACACATGGGCACACACACACACACACACATGGGCACACACACACACACACATGGGCACACACACACACACACACACGGATACACACACACATGGGCACACACACACACACACACACACATGAACACGGATACACACACACACATGGGCACACACACACACACACACACATGAACACGGATACACACACACACATGGGCACACACACACACACACACACACACACACACACATTCCCTTTACTATGTGTAGAGACACAAGCAGGGAGGTGGTTACCTCCCCCTAACACCACATCTACCAACAAAGCATCCAAAAAATGTAAGAATGAGCTTACATAAACTCGGAAATATATAAGCACATTATCGGCAAACAATTGTCAATTGCTGGAGAGAAAAAAAGGAAACTACAAGATGAGAAGATGGGGGTGGGGGTGGGGGGGATGTTTTGTGACTTAGTTCAGAAAAGCCATGAGCGTGCATGAGTAAACAGTAATCTACTTAAAATAGCCAACTTAAAACTGACATGTCACATTTATTATTTCACCTGTTGAACTGTCCATATCCTAGCTAAAGCTAATCAAAGTGCACATCATGGACACCATTATGAATTGTTTACAAGAGAAACTTCCAACGCTAAACTTAACATCTGCAGTCTGTGGTACAGTGCACATCTTTTATCAATGCATGCAAAAAGGACTATCACTCATACTGGTCACACGCACCCAAAGCTGTAGTACCCAGAGTGACAGCACTCGGAGTCAGGAAAGTCCACAGAGAAATACATCCCAGCAACTGACCTTGTCAGTGTTGTTGGTGATCTTGATGAAGTGGCCATCAGCGTCCACCTCCGTGATCTCAATGGGTCCAGAGGAAGTGGCGGAGCGCCCGTAGCCACTGCTGGTGTGGGTGCTGGTGCTCATCTGCCCCATGGGGTCTGCCAGCGCCACACGCTTTCGCTTGATGCCCTTGCCCCCCTTCTTGGGGGTCGTCTCAAAAGACAGACAGGTTCAGCCTGCATGGATAAAGGCAAGATGAGACTCATCAAAGCAGTGGTAGTTCAAGGAAAATTCCCACTTTTTCATTCATTGATTTGTGTTAAAATAAGCGTTTCAGGTCAGCCTATCTAAGGGAGGGCTCACTGACATGAAACAAAGGATCCATTCCTCTTAAATAACATTTCATCCACTCTACTGGTACAGCATTGCAGTTTCGATCGATGGAACATGTCACATCTAGTTGTAGTGGTTCAGTGGGTAATCCATCAAGAATCTGTCAAGGACATCAGTAGCTTAGTGGTTAGAGTGCGAAGAAGTTCACATGGAGTTCAACAGTTTTATCCCTAAGGTCAACATCTTTTTATCTTTCTCCTGCAGGATGTTCCATTCTGTGCTAGGAACAGAAAAAGAGAAAGGATAGATACCAAGCAGATTCTACTGCTTCACAAATTCCCAAGGCACCCACCTGATCTCCTCTTCCACCAGCAGCTTGCGGCAGGCCTCAATCTCGCGTTCCAGCTTGATCTTGACGTCGAGCACATCCGATAACTCCTGTGTCAGTTTATCCAGTGCTAGGCGCACCTCTGAAATCAGTGCTCTCTTACTCTTAGCGGAAAGCTCCATGTCGAACCTCTCCTGCTCCCTCTTCAGCTGGTAATCCAGATCCTGCAGTCGGCCTTCAGACGTGGCGTTCTGTAGAAGGAGATTAAGAGTGTGAGAGATGTTACAGACGCCTACTATCTTAAAAAAGAGGCTCCCAACACATTACAATTTCAAGTTTCTATCTTTACCTGCTCTCCACAAATGTGCCTTGACAATGCCACGCACAGAAATGTGGGGGACACCGTGTCCAGCCCCGACTTATCAAGCCAAGGCACGCACCCCAGCGCCAACATTTGCAGCCAGGCAGCCTGGCTGTGGAGGCTGGTCGCTGCCTCCACCGACACCTGGGCCTCTGCACACCAACCAGTCAGGGAGCCAAATATTTCCAATGAATACAACACGTACGAAGCCACACACACTATTATGCAGCCGGTGAAGAGGTAGGGGTCAGATAATTAGCGGCAGGGGAACATCTCTGGTTACATTCTAGTAAACTAGAGATTTCGCCTACCGGCAAAAGTATCTCTAGCACAGTTCACATCACGTGATGGAAGGTTTTCAGCCAATTTATGCAAGCGGAGGTCACACGAGAGGCTTGTGGGATAGCCGATGTGCTCCCTGACATACGCCGTTAAAGTAGTTCTAAGACTATTTCGCACAAAACTCTTAACTTACTCTTGTTGAGACAACAAACAAGCGTTTATTCGATACAATAAAATGTTTGTGTTGAAATGGAAACAAGTTTTTACATCTGAATGATTTCTGTAAAAAGTGGAGAGAAAAATAGTATTAGAACGAACTATTTTTGGCGCAAGGCTGTAATGCCAAGGGTCAAGCCTATTACGCATTCATTGTGAACTGTGCCAGAGTCAATACTACTGACTCGGGTTTACAGAATGCTCTGGTTACACTCTCCAAAGGAAAGCAGAAAGTCATCTCCCCTCCTACACACAGTCGATTTCTTTGTAGGTACAGGTTACAAAAATAGTTCCAACGACAAATGTGACAGACTGAAATAATTATGTGCTTTGAAAGTATAATATGGTAGACAGGTGGACATCCCCGACTATTTTTTACTGCAGTGCACACTAACGGACGTGCATACATATTTTTTTTAAACATATGAATGTACAAAAGTAAATACGAATACTGACAGAATTTTACATTACATTTGTGAGTAAGAAATACAGTTAGACAATCAAACTAGACATCAATCTATTTTCAAATCCATCAGTCCATTAATTCATTCATCTGTCCATTTGTAATCCAGCTGTACTTTGGTTCATCCATTCAAACAGCAGACGCCAGCCTAACCACTGAGCTGGGCCGGGTTTGAAAATGCAAAGATCTCGGTAGATCTACGCAGATCTCGCCGAATGGGCAGTTTCATTCTTTGCTTGCTATCGAGCCAATCGTAGACGAGCGTAGATTGAGCGAGGCAGCCGTGTGTTCAAGACGACCTACCGGTAGCCTACCTACCGGTGTGCCTTCTTGAACGACTCGTNNNGGTATTTACTTAAGTTAATTAAGATTATAGTAACATGCTAACTCTAAGTTTTTGTCTTTTTGTGCACTTTAAGTGCTGTAACCATTTTGATCAATTGTGTCACCGTCAGTGAAAATAAACATCTTCAAAATACAAAATGTATGGCACTTAGCTTGATCAGATTTGGTGTGAAGTATAGTATTATGATGCTGAACACCTGTGCAAAATTTCATAAAGATACCATTAGTAGAACCTATTGAAATGAAATACCAGTTTTCTCGAGTAGCGGCTACCCTTAACTACAACTGAACCATAACAGATACAATTTAATAACATAACTCATTGAATGTGTCATTTATTTGTTATCATTGTAGCAAACTTTCAACTTATTATCTTAATTCAAAATATCAGGATAATTAGGTGAAAAGCATCACCTGTAGCAAAACATTCCCGTTTTCTGTAAGAATCGCGTAATCACGGCAACTTCCGCCGTGATAACAGCTTCGTTCAGTGCCGTGTCTGTAGATGAGAACGCGATCGCTGTTGTATCACAACCTCCAGAGGCTGTTGACACGACTTAATTTCTTTTCTGGGCTTGCTTCTTCCGTCCATTTCTGCATCTTCCGTGGAATTGTCTCGATCGAGATAGCGCAAACTTTCGCGCGCTGTAAGCACACTTCGGAAAGAACCGATGTTTGCTTCGGCGGCCGACGTTCAGGCCGGAAACAGCCGAAGTACGGTTCGGCCGTTTCCGCCCACCACTTCCGCCAGTCGAAGTACGGTTCGGTCGTTTCCGCCAGCCACTTCCGCCGTGATCACGCTGTGATCACGCACACAAGCGGCCAATCAGAGCCTAGCTGACAGACAGGCCGTTATTTCGAAGCTTTCCATTGGTTTGCACTGGCCTCCGATTTCTACCTCGCGTGCCTTCGGTAATTATTCTTCGGTACCGGAAACAGTTGCAACGTAAAGCCGGGAAATGAAGCTTCGATGCGATACCAAACATGTGGCGTTCTTTGGAAGGAAGATGCTGAAACTAAGCTTTCAAATCTGTGCATTTTGGCTTCCTGGTTAGTACTTTTTTAAAATCTAGCGGTGGGTACCTTACAAAACAAATTGGTTTAAAATACTTTGAAACCTAAGCCAGCAAAATCGATCGCACACACGTGTAGCGGAGATGTTGTAGATTCCAAATCCGCGCTTAACACGAAACTCAATTTCTGAAAATTTTTCATGAAATTCTGCAGGCCGTGTCCCCCCTTAAACTCTATCTGGAACAATAAAAATTATTGTGAATATTCCTTGCTGTGTGTTTGTATTGTTTGCAAAATTTCTTTGACGAAGCATTAATATTTGCTGGGTAAATAACTTTTTTCTAATGCCCAATTTTTCTATATTAGCATGGATACCAAAAATAGTTAAGTTTTTCACTCCCCAAGATGAAATTTGCATACGTTTGATTTTTTCAAAGTTTTACATTTACATATAAACAAGAAATTTTCATTGCATTATCAGAATAGCTTGATTACCAAACAATGTATCCCTGCAAGAAGTCCATATATCTATCAAGAAACATCGGTATCACCAGCTGACACTTCAATACAACTTCAGGAGTTACCTCCCTCTCACGTTCATTAGGTAATGGGAATAAGAGGGAGGTAGTGCAGAGGCAAAACAAGAAGGGCAAAGCCCATACGACTCACATGCTTGACCTTGACCTTTACATGACATTGACCTTCAGGTGACCTTCAAGGTCAAGGTCAAACAACTAAACCTACCAATGACATCATACACTAAGAAATGCTTTACACTTTTTTCCTACCAAAATACATGTGACCTTGACCCAAGGTCATCCAAGGTCATGCAACACAAGCTGTTAATTCAAGACATAGGAAGCACAATGGTGCTTATTGGCACTTTCTACCATGAGATATGGTCACTTTTAGTGGTTCATACCCCATTTTGGTCACATTTCATAAGGGTCAAAGTACCTTGACCTTGATGATATGTGACCAAATGTGTCTCATGATGAAAGTATAACATGTGCCCCACATAATTGTTAAGTTTGAAACAGTTATCTTCCATAGTTCAGGGTCAAGGTCACTTCAAAATATGTATACAATCCAACTTTGAAGAGCTCCTGTGACCTTGACCTTGAAGCAAGGTCAACCAAACTGGTATCAAAAGATAGGGCTTACTTTGCCCTATATACCATAAATAGGTGAGGTATCCAATCTCAAAAACTTTAGAGAAAATTGAGAAAATGTGAAAAATGACTGTTTTTTAGACAACATTTATGGCCCCTGCGACCTTGACCTTGAAGCAAGGACAAGTCACTATGTATTTTTTTTTAGGCCTTGTCATCATACACCATCATGCCAAATTGGGTGTTGATAGACTTAATAGTCTCCGAGAAAAATCCAACGTTAAAGTTTTTCACGGACGCCCGGACGGACGGACGACACGGGTGAGTACATAGACTCACTTTTGCTTCGCATGTGAGTCAAAAAGGAAAATGACACGAGGAACAAGAGCTTGGGATAAAAAGGAGAGCAGTGTGTGTGTGTGTGTGTGTGTGTGTGTGTGTGTTTGTGTGAGTGTGTGAGTGTGTGTGCGTGTGAGAGAGAGTGTGTGTGTGTGAGTGTGTGTGTGTGCGTTTTGAAGAAAAACGAGTGAGGGCATGGTGAGAGAAGAGCAGGTCAAGAGAAAGGAGAGAAGAAAAAAAGACTGCAGGAGGAGAGCCAAGAGAAAAGACAAAGGTAGAAACGCTGCAAGACAGGGTGTTAAGACAGCTGGCACTTACATCACTCTTTGTGTTGAGAAGGGCAGTCTTCATCTCATCAGTGACGAACCATCTCTGTCCCTTCATGACGAGGTCATGGGGAGGACTGTGAGTGGTCTCCGTGTCAGAGCTCCACACCTGCACACAGCAAACAGTCATTAGAACAAAGCAAGTCTTGCAGTCCTATTAGCTGTATATCTAATGCACAAATTCAATTTTGTTTTAACTGAAGGATTATACGGAGATTCCATTAGACTGAGATCTGTCAGTTGCTCCCAATATTCTTGTAAATAAATGACAAACAAACAACAAAAGTATGGTCTTACAGCAGTAGCAGTCATTGAAAATTACAATCACAGTATTAACTCTCTTACCTTGGGCAAAAAACCTAACTCTAAACCCCCCGAAAAGGGGTAAATTTTGATGGTTACCTTAAATAAAAATTAACTTAAAAAAACAAACTTTTTTTCACAAAAGTGTCAATACCTTCCTTTTAATAACATATTTCTCTTACATAAGAAATGCTCATATTTCCTTTCAGGCTCAAATAATGGGCACCAAAAATTGAAATACAGAGTAGCTAAGAAATATCTGAAAAGATGCAGTCCCTCAACCCTCAGTTCCATTCCCAAAACCATTATAACATCTCATCTACACTACAGCCACAAACTAAAGCCCATACAAAAGAAGAGTTAACTCCCCCTTGACCACACACACACACACACACACACACACACACACACACTGCCTTATGATAAAAAACACTGTACCTCACAAGGGAAGATCATAGAGGACAAAATCAACAAGAAGAGCGAAGCCCATACGACTCACATGCTTGACCTTGACCTTTATATGACCTTGACCTTTATATGACCTTGACCTTCAGGTGACCTTCAAGGTCAAGGTCAAACAACTAAACCTACCAATGACATCATACACAAAGAAATGCTTTAAAATACACATTTTTCCTACAAAAAATACGTGTGACCTTGACCCAAGGTCAAGGTCATCCAAGGTCATGCAACACAAAGCTGTTAATTCAAGACATAGGAAGCACAATGGTGCTTATTGACACTTTCTACCATGAGATATAGTCACTTTTAGTGGTTCACTACCCCATTTTGGTCACATTTCATAAGGGTCAAAGTGACCTTGACCTTGATGATATGTGAACAAATGTGTCTCATGATGAAAGTATAACATGTGCCCCACATAATTATTAAGTTTGAAACAGTTATCTTCCATAGTTCAGGGTCAAGGTCACTTCAAAATATGTATACAATCCAACTTTGAAGAGCTTCTGTGACCTTGACCTTGAAGCAAGGTCAACCAAACTGGTATCAAAAGATAGGGCTTGCTTTGACCTATATACCACTTGTAGCTAAGGTCGCCATTCTCAATAACGTGGGAGAAAATTGGGAAAATGTGAAAAATGACTGTTTTTGAGACCACATTTATGGCTCCTGTGACCTTGACCTTGAAGCAAGGTCAAGTCACTATGTATGTTTTTTGAGCCCTTGTCATCATACACCATCATGCCACATTTGGTGTTGATAGACTTAAGGGGGGACATGGCGTACAAAAACGGATTAATAGAAATTAAATCATAACTCAGCAAATATGAAAGCTATACTAATGAAATTTTATACAGAATACAAACACACTGGAAGGTATATTTAAACAAAATTTTATTGCTGAAGACTTAGTTGTTCTTGTGTTATAGCAAAATAACTGAAAAATAAACATACCAATTTTCTCCCCTCCGTGAAATTTTAATTAATAACCTTTTTATGATCAACAATGATTGTAAACAAAGAAGAAGGTCTATATTATTCAATAAGATATAATAAGTGGATTACTAACACTTCTAAATAATTTTAGTGAAATTTAGAACAAGTAACCAAAAAATGTGCTCCGGGCATAACATAATTAAATTTTTACAACAAGAAGGGCAAAGCCCATACAACTCACATGCTTGACCTTGACCTTTATATGACCTTGACCTTCAGGTGACCTTCAAGGTCAAGGTCAAACAACTAAACCTACCAATGACATCATACACAAAGAAATGCTTTACACATTTTTCCTACCAAAATACATGTGACCTTGACTCAAGGTCAAGGTCATGCAACACAAAGCTGTTAATTCAAGACATAGGAAGCACAATGGTGCTTATTGGCACTTTCTACCATGAGATATAGTCACTTTTAGTGGTTCACTACCCCATTTTGGTCACATTTCATAAGGGTCAAAGTGACCTTGACCTTGATGATATGTGACCAAATGTGTCTCATGATGAAAGTATAACATGTGCCCCACATAATTATTAAGTTTGAAACAGTTATCTTCCATAGTTCAGGGTCAAGGTCACTTCAAAATATGTATACAATCCAACTTTGAAGAGCTCCTGTGACCTTGACCTTGAAGCAAGGTCAACCAAACTGGTATCAAAAGATAGGGCTTGCTTTGACCTATATACCACTTGTAGCTAAGGTCGCCATTCTCAATAACGTGGGAGAAAATTGGGAAAATGTGAAAAATGACTGTTTTTGAGACCACATTTATGGCTCCTGTGACCTTGACCTTGAAGCAAGGTCAAGTCACTATGTATGTTTTTTGAGGCCTTGTCATCATACACCATCATGCCACATTTGGTGTTGATAGACTTAATAGTCTCCGAGAAAAATCCAACGTTTAAGTTTTTTACGGACGGACGCCCGGACGGACGGACGACACGGCTCAGTACATAGACTCACTTTTGCTTCGCATGTGAGTCAAAAATTAAGCAAATTCAGCTACACCTTTCTGATTGGTCTTATTGAATGCAATATTTATTCATAAATATACACACACAATTTCAGAAAGCTATCTCAATCCTAAGTGACTTTATTTTTGGGGAGAAAATCACTACCGTAGAAATAAAAACCACATTATGAGAAAATTGACTTTAAAGTTTGAGAAAGATTAAACGTTAACTACAACTGAACCATAACAGATACAATTTAATAACATAACTCATTGAATGTGTCATTTATTTGTTATCATTGTAGCAAACTTTCAACTTATTATCTTAATTCAAAATATCAGGATAATTAGGTGAAAAGCATCACCTGTAGCAAAACATTCCCGTTTTCTGTAAGAATCGCGTAATCACGGCAACTTCCGCCGTGATAACGGCTTCGTTCAGTGCCGTGTCTGTAGATGAGAACGCGATCGCTGTTGTATCACAACCTCCAGAGGCTGTTGACACGACTTAATTTCTTTTCTGGGCTTGCTTTTTCCGTCCATTTCTGCATCTTCCGTGGAATTGTCTCGATCGAGATAGCGCGCGCTGTAAGCACACTTCGGAAAGAACCGATGTTTGCTTCGGCGGCCGACGTTCAGGCCGGAAACAGCCGAAGTACGGTTCGGCCGTTTCCGCCTACCACTTCCGCCAGTCGAAGTACGGTTCGGTCGTTTCCGCCAGCCACTTCCGCCTGATCACGCTGTGATCACGCACACAAGCGGCCAATCAGAGCCTAGCTGACAGACAGGCCGTTATTTCGAAGCTTTCCATTGGTTTGCACTGGCCTCCGATTTGTACTTCGTGTGCCTTCGGTAATTATTCTTCGGTACCGGAAACAGTTGCAACGTAAAGCCGGGAAATGAAGCTTCGATGCGATACCAAACATGTGGCATTCTTTGGAAGGAAGATGCTAAAACTAAGCTTTCAAATCTGTGCATTTTGGCTTCCTGGTTAGTACTTTTTTTAAAATCTAGCGGTGGGTACCTTACAAAACAAATTGGTTTAAAATACTTTGAAACCTAAGCCAGCAAAATCGATCGCACACACGTGTAGCGGAGATGTTGTAGATTCCAAATCCGCGCTTAACACGAAACTCAATTTCTGAAAATTTTTCATGAAATTCTGCAGGCCGTGTCCCCCCTTAATAGTCTCCGAGAAAAATCCAACGTTTAAGTTTTTTACGCCCGGACGCCTGGACGCCCGGACGGACGACACGGCTCAGTACATAGACTCACTTTTGCTTCGCATGTGAGTCAAAAATGAATAATATAGAAAAAAATCAAAATTAGCAGAGGCTGACACACCGACAAGCAGGTCGCAAAGCATGCCCACTTCTCCGCAAACTTCTCTAGTGTGATCCAAGTCGGATTGCGGGTCCATTTAATCGTTAATTGGAGATGATCGCTGTCGACATTGTTAGAATCTCTGGATCTAGGTCACTCTCGTTGTTCTATTCCAGGTCAAACAGAGGTAATTCAACGATTTCTGCATTGCTATCTTCACAAAAAAACATGCAATGGGCCTGGCTGGGGCTCGCCCGACATTGTGATGTTTCAAATATTCAGAAAAATTCACTCGATCGCCAGATGTTAACAATCAAAATGGCAGCATAATGCCTATTCACTGCGGAGCTAACGCTCGAAATCTCCCGAGATTACCTTTACCATGGAAAACATGGCAGCTTTCAGTGTGAGTGTGGTGTCTATCGGGACATGCTGGGACGTCCGCGGGAGAGAATAGCCATTTTTGCGGGAAGCACTGGGACGTCCAGTGGTAAGAGGGTTAATGATCCACCGCATTTACCAACTGCTACGCAATGTTTCAGTTTTGTACCTCAGCCCCAGATAAAAACAGGACAAGCTCCAGACTTTAAAATCCTTGCCCTTTTAACTGCTTACCCAGATTTAGTGCAAGGGCATTAGATGGAAACTAGTGCCAAGTTTTTCAAGCCACTTGGAAGCAAAGGCCAGTGTCAACATAAGACAGCACTTGGTAGCCTTTTCATCTGCACATGAATGCTATCAAGTGTTGACATGTTGACACTTGCCTAAGCATGCAAGCAGCTCATTCTATGAACTTTGCATAGGTTACCATGTACACAGGACATGCACTATGAGAAACTGTAACATTGTTCACGTTTGAGAATATTATATGAAAATCTTAGCTTGAGGTAACATGCTCTTAGAGTTTTAGAGGTTTTCACAGCTTCGACAGAGAAAGAGACAATTACAGACAACAAGGCAGAAGACTCACTGTGATGGTGCTGCCAGCCTTGGCCATGACACTGCGGTGGAACTTGTACGTTGTCTCCTGGTCCCCAGCCTCGTGCTTCAGCTGCCAGCCTCCAATGTTGACGTCCTGCAACGACAGAGCATGACTATGTGTCATCCACCACAATCAACTGAGCCTTTCTCCTTCCAACTTCATGCAGCCTGCAGCAATGTGGCCTTTCTTCTTGACTAGCGGGTGACACAAGAGTATACTGAGTGTCCAGAGAGCAAAATGTTAGAAAAGTGGGAGAGAAGAGTATGGAAGAAGACAATAGCAGGCCATGCAAAGATGTCAGTGCAAAGATATATAGTATGGAAAAAAGATGATAGTGTTCATCTGCTATACCCATATGAAGATGTGCCAGATATCAGGAATTTGGAAAAGACAGCAAAGTGTATAGAGAATGAAATGATAGAAGGAAGAGAGGAAGAGAGGAGTATGGGAAAAGACGATTCTGGGGGTTTGGCCAAGAAAGAAGTATGGAAGAAGACAATATCCCCTCAAGCCCAGTAGCCCCATCCACCATCTCCCACCTCTCAAAGAAGCCTCCTTATCAGTATGAACGTGCTCCCTCTACCAAAGTAGATGCCAGACTACCCTGAACTTCGATGCTGCCTGCAAGTATAGGTTGGTGTCAACGTGTGCGAACATTTGAGCGCCTTTGCGACGTCAAAAAGGAAAGGCTCTGCAGTGCTCAGACATGCAGACACTGGCCTAATGCTGACCCAAGCTTATTAAACAGAAAAAATACTAGAGAAAAAAAAACTGGTGTCGCTACACTGTTGGGTAACTTTTGAAATTCCTGAAAACCCCTTGAGTATGTGTGCCACACACAGTTCATGGCTGTAGCTTGTGTGGTGTGGGAAAGTATTGACAGAATTCAGATATATACACACACACACATATGCACACGGATACACACACACACACACACATGGGCACACACACACACACGGGCACACACACACACACGGGCACACACACACACACACAAAGGCACACACACACACACACACAGGCACACACACACACACACACAAACACACACACATTCCCTTTACTATGTATAGAGACACAAGCAGGCAGGTGGTTGCCTCCCCCTAACACCACATCTACCAACAAAGCATCCATAAAATGTAAGCATGAGCTTACATAAACTTGGAAATATATAAGAGTTGTTCTCCCGAGTTCGTGACTGGATGGAGTGCTCTATTAAAGTTTCTTATAACCAGCTATTGTTTTGTTTTAGGCAAAGAAACATTGCATCAGGAGGTTGTACATATGTCCAAGAAACACCATGAGCAGTGGGATATGATGAAAGTAAAGTTTGTGCATGTTAGAGTAATAAATAATGTTAAATTGCCGTCAAAATGGTGGCCAAAAAGTGGAACGGCTGACCCAACACGCTCCACAAACTATCTGCAGCAAAGTATGCCATTGGTGTTTAAAAATTCTGCTGTGAATCTGTTGTTTAAAGTTTTATTTAGCTTTTCTCAGCAAGAAAACCGCAATGTCACAATAACTGTAAGTGAAAATTGACTTCAAAAACAGGGTAACGCACGCTTCATGCGAGGTCACAAGTACACTTGCTTTTTTCACAAGCCGCTTCCTCCCGAACGCATTCAACACACACCTCTAGGTTTTAAAATCGAAAGTACTGATTCAATAGATCAAACTCATACAGAAAACATTAGCATTTTGTGTGCAATGTTTAAAAAAAAAATTCTTCTTAAAAAAAGTCACAGATGAAGCGTGCGTTACCTTACAGTGGCCAGTAACAGCATTTCGCCGTCACAGATATATCTTGTCCAGTATCTGTTACGTAACAACTATATCCAGCTCTCATCTTGTCACATGAAAGGTGCTTGCCATTTACTTTAGTGACAGGTATTTGTTTACTCCAAACTCATTTGCATTTTAGAATTACAGGTTCTAAGAAGTCACGGTGTAATGGTGTTACTTTTGGGCAGGGTTATACTTAATGACACTGTTTTAAAAAAGTAGTACTGCTGCTGCTTTTTTGGTTATATTCTCTGATACTGTAATGACTAAGATGTCCAAAAATGACATTAAGAATTTCTAAATTGAATGTTTAAAATTTAGTCCATTTTCCTGGTTTTAGTCATGAACTCGGGAGAACAACTCATAAGCACTTTATCGGCAAACAATTGTCAATTGCTGGAGAGAAAAAAAGGAAACTACAAGATGAGAAGAAGGGGGTGGGGGTGGGGTGGTGGGGTGTGGGGGTGGCAGGGATGTTTTGTGACTTAGTTTAGAAAAGCCATGAGTGCATGAGCAATCTACTTAAAATAGCCAACTTAAAACTGACATGTCAAATTTATTATTTCACCTGTTGAACTGTCCATATCCTAGCTAAAGCTAATCAAAGTGCACATCATGACCACCATTATGAATTGTTTACAAGAGAAACTTTCCACGCTATAATTAACATCTGCAGTCTGTGGTACAGTGCACATCTTTTATCAATGCATGCAAAAAGGACTATCACTCATACTGGTCACAGGCACCCAAAGCTGTAGTACCCAGAGTGACAGCACTCGGAGTCAGGAAAGTCCACAGAGAAATACATCCCAGCAACTGACCTTGTCAGTGTTGTTGGTGATCTTGATGAAGTGGCCATCAGCGTCCACCTCCGAGATCTCAATGGGTCCAGAGGAAGTGGCGGAGCGCCCGTAGCCACTGCTGGTGTGGGTGCTGGTGCTCATCTGCTCCATGGGGTCTGCCAGCGCCACACGCTTTCGCTTGATGCCCTTGCCCCCCTTCTTGGGGGTCGTCTCAAAAGACTGAGACAGGTTCAGCCTGCATGGATAAAGGCAAGATGAGACTCATCAAAGCAGTGGTAGTTCAAGGAAAATTCCCACTTTTCCATTCATTGATTTGCGTTAAAATAAGCGTTTCAGGTCAGCCTATCTAGGGGAGGGCTCACTGACATAAAACAAAGGATCCATTCCTCTTAACTCTTTCCGTCCCATTCGCCACACTGTGCGCCAAAGCGCATTCAGTTGCCTCCCATCCGCCGCACTCTGCGCCAAAGCTACTTCGCTTCGTTTCTTTGTATATTCCACACTTTCTAGTGTTCCCTCTCGGATCCAATTTGGTTTTACAGCAGTAGAGAGCTCTCTCACAACGTTAGATGAACCTCTAACGCGGAGCGTGAGGTTTAACCCTCTGCGCGCCGTCGGCGGTCATAACCACCGACATAATTACCTCCCCTCACAGCCGTCGGCGGTTATAGTCGACAGACTGATAGGCATGTTTGAATCTGGCGCCGTTTGCTATGAATCTTGGGATTGTGAGAGCTGTCTAAGCATGGAGACTGCGCAGAAGAGCCTCGCTTTCATAATAACTGTCGCCATATTTTTCACTGCAAGTGCGCGAATTTTGAGCGGATTTTGAAGTTGCCGATCGAGGTAGACCCGCTGTTGCGCGATTTCGATTGCCCACGCTGGCCCAGAAATGGCTGAGCTCGATCCTGATGAAGAGCGAATCTTTGAAATATTGTTCGATTCTCACTCGGAAGAAGAATTCCATGGCTTCACAGGAAGATTTGGTCGAGTTTGCCACAGACTGACAGAGTGACTGATGACGAAATCGAAGTTGAACCAGCCCAGTCCAAGATTCCGTCTGCGTATGACCACTCATGGTTGCTGTGGCAAACTCGATCAAATCTTCCTCTGTGAAGCCATGGAATTCTTCTTCCGAGTCAGAATCGAACAATATTTCAAAGATTCGCTCTTCATTAGGATCGAGCTCAGCCATTTCTGGGCCAGCGTGTGCAATCGAAATCGCGCAGCAGCGCGCGCGTCTACCTCGATCGGTAACTTCAAAATTTGCGCATGGACTCTCCTCAACATGTGCCCGATGAATATCTAAATCGGATGCTTTTCATCTCTATTTCGACTAACATAGTCATTGACTTGATGGTCGATGAAACGAATCGCTACGCTGGTCAAGTGAGGGCGAAGAAAGGAAGCGATGCAGGAATTTATTCACAAGTAAGCCAGTGGCAACCTGTCACTCGACACGTTTTTTATTTGTGCTGTCTCAGTTTTTAAAAAAATAATCATATTGTATTGCATGGACATAAATTTCAGTGGGTCTATCAGAGAGAGCATTCAATTTTCCATCTTTCCTCCAAAAATTTTGCCTCTATAGCAAAGAATAAAATAATTGTATATTTTTAAACAGAAGAGGGGTCTCGGTTTTTGGGCACGCCCAGAAAATAACTGGCTGCATGGAGTAACATGAAGGGCAAAGCCCATACGACTCACATGCTTGACCTTGACCTTTATATGACCTTGACCTTCAGGTGACCTTCAAGGTCAAGGTCAAACAACTAAACCTACCAATGACATCATACACAAAGAAATGCTTTACACATTTTTCCTACCAAAATACATGTGACCTTGACCCAAGGTCAAGGTCATCCAAGGTCATGCAACACAAAGCTGTTAATTCAAGACATAGGAAGCACAAGGGTGCTTATTGGCACTTTCTACCATGAGATATAGTCACTTTTAGTGGTTCACTACCCCATTTTGGTCACATTTCATAAGGGTCAAAGTGACCTTGACCTTAATGATATGTAAACAAATGTGTCTCATGATGAAAGTATAACATGTGCCCCACATAATTATTAAGTTTGAAACAGTTATCTTCCATAGTTCAGGGTCAAGGTCACTTCAAAATATGTATACAATCCAACTTTGAAGAGCTTCTGTGACCTTGACCTTGAAGCAAGGTCAACCAAACTGGTATCAAAAGATAGGGCTTGCTTTGTCCTATATACCACTTGTAGCTAAGGTCGCCAATCTCAATAACGTGGGAGAAAATTGGGAAAATGTGAAAAATGACTGTTTTTGAGACCACATTTATGGCTCCTGTGACCTTGACCTTGAAGCAAGGTCAAGTCACTATGTATCTTTTTGAGGCCTTGTCATCATACACCATCATGCCACATTTGGTGTTGATAGACTTAATAGTCTCCGAGAAAAATCCAACGTTTAAGTTTTTTACGCCCGGACGGACGGACGACACGGCTCAGTACATAGACTCACTTTTGCTTCGCATGTGAGTCAAAAACCGTGAAAAATTAATGGCGTCCAGAGGGTTAATGCGACTTTTGTGGAATGATTGTGATTGTTTTGATCGAGATGTCTGAGGAACAACCCGGAAGTTCTGCGTCGCAGCTGCCTAGTCATTATACGGCCGAAATTGCTCGCTTGATTATTGATTCATACATGAGAGAGGACAGCGATTAAGGAGATGAATCTACAATCGGTGCTGGTGAAGAATTTATCAATCCCTCAGTACGTGTATTTGTGCAGCGAGATTCCAGCTCAGAGTCTGATGTGGAAGTGACAACGTCCCCTCCCAAACGACGTACACCTGATCCTGCATTTTCGGGCAAAGGGAAAAGGAGAGGCAAAGGTAGGAAAGAACCCACAGCTGACCTATTACCATCTTCAAGTCGTCGACCCAGGACTCCGATTTCACAGCGTGGTCTTGATGAAGATTGGAGGCATCTAACTGAGGGTTTAACGAAGAACTCATTTCGATTTCGTCTTCTTCGCAAACCTGGAATTTCATCAAATCTGGGCATCAATGAAAAGTCTCGGGCAATTGACTGTTTTTTCGAAGCTCTTTGACGATGAAGTGAGGGATTTTCTTGTTGAATCCATCAACAGCTATGCACGGAAGAAGGTGACTTTGAACACGTATCCTCTGCTGAGCTCTGTGTACAGAAGATGGGCTCCCTTCACCTCTCATGAAATTGACAAGTTCCTGGCAACCATCATTGTCATGGGAATTGACAAACACCTAGAGGTAGCTGATTACTGGTCTTGGGAAACTGAATTGTACACACCTTGGTACAATGCCATGTTTTCCAGAAACAGATTCCAGGACATCTACCACACCATGCTCCATGCAGGAGATGAAGAGGATGAAGGCAAGGACAAGATAGAGCCCTTTATGAACCTGCTTCTCTTCAAATTCCAGGCTGCCTTTTACCCCTACAGAGAACTGAGCATTGAAGAGATGGTAATTGGATTCAAGGGGAGATGGCAGTTCAAACAGTTCAATGCTGCCAAGCCAAGTAAATACCACATCAAGACCTTTGGTCTCGGCGATGCTGCCACAGGCTACGTGACCAACAACCTGACGTATTTTGGTGCTGACACCTCCTTTGATCCTGAGGCAGACCAGCATTCAGGCCAGGCAGTGCAGATCTTCTCCACTCTGCTATCACATGTGGGCCCAGGCCACAAGCTGTTTGCAGACAGATACTTCACCACTCGGGCCCTCATCGACTTCCTGCTGGAAAGGCAGCAGTACTATACAGGCACCCTCCATGAGAACCGTGTAGGCTTTGCTCCACAAATGAAGCAGCTGGCTCTCCAACACAGAGAAATGCAGTGGTTTCTCAAGAGGGATGAAACCATTCACTGTGTTGCTTTCAGAGACAAGAAAGCAAAGAAGAAGGTCCTGATGGTGTCCACTGATGCTGAGGTTGGCACGACACAGGTGAAAGATGAATGGCTGTGATCTGCTGGACCAGAAGGTGTCCTACTACAACATCTTTGAGAGGAAGACTGTGAAGTGGTGGAAAAAGCTGTTCTTCTGGCTAACAGATATTACCCAGATGAACGCCTTCATCCTTCACAGTCTGGCCAGAGGGAAGAGATCCAAGCCAACCAGTCTGAAGGCCTTCAAACAACAGCTGCAATCTCAGCTCACTGAGAGGGCTGAGTGACCCTGCCAGAGCCTGGAGCAGACACCAGGAGACAGCCTGGATGACCACCAAGTGCCAATCCCATGGAGCCCCACCGAGGTCTTCATCACATTGTCTCCATGTCATCTCAGAGGAAGAGAACCCACTTCATCTGCCTTGGATGTTCAAACCAGCCTCATCTGCATCCAAAGGACTGCTTTCAACAGTACCACAATGCATGAAAAGCAACCAGTCCTATTGTAAATAATGTATATATAACAGATCTTATCATCCTAGATTCCTTCCTCATCTACAATTCCGAGACTGGTCATTGTGATGGATGGTTCGTCTCTTCCATATGTCAGTGCTAGAAAACTGTTAAAGAGATTATTTTTAAATTTTGACTGGACATTTTCCAATGGATGATTATTGTGTGGTGAAATTCTGGAAAGGATCAGCCAGATCATTACCAAGATATTGCTTGGTAAGCTCAAATTCAGCATGCTCCTATTGCTTGGTTTTTGAAACAAGTGTGTAATTTCAAGCATGCTTTCTCAGTCCTGCTAAAGGCAACTAACTTTGTTTTTGTTTTAGGCTTGTAGGGAATTCATTTTCCTTCAAAATGATGCATGTAGTATCTTCTTCTAGAGGCACAATACACTCTCAAAAGAGCACTACTGGGTGTGTTTTTCTCTGTAGAAAATAATTGTGTTGTGTTCTGTAAAAACTTGGTACGGAAAGAGTTAAACAACATTTCATCCACTCTTCTCGTACAGCATTGCAGTTTCCCTCAATGGAACATGTCACATCTAGTTGTAGTGGTACAGTGGGTAATCCACCAAGAATCTGTCAAGGACATCAGTAGCATAGTGGTTAGAGTGCGAAGAAGTTCACATGGAGTTCAACAGTTTGATCCCTAAGGTCAACATCTTTTCATCTTTCTCCTGCAGGATGTTCCATTTTGTGTTAGGAACAGAAAAAGAGAAAGGATAGAATACCAAGCAGATTCTACTGCTTCACAAATTCCCAAGACACCCACCTGATCTCCTCTCCCTCCAGCAGCTTGCGGTAGGCCTCAATTTCGCGGTCCAGCTTGATTTTGACGTCAAGCAGATCTGCATACTCCTGTGTCTGTTCATCCAGTGCAAGGCGCAGCTCTGAAATCTCTGCGGTCTTAGCGGAAAGCTCCATGCGGAACATCTCCCGCTCCCTCTTCAGCTGGTCATCCAGATCCTGCAGTCGGCCTTCATACGTGGCGTTCTGTAGAAGGAGATTAAGAGTGTGAGAGATGTTACAGACGCCTACTATCTTAAACAAGAAGGGCAAAGCCCATACGACTCACATGCTTGACCTTGAACTTTACATGACCTTGACCTTCAGGTGACATTCAAGGTCAAACAACTAAACCTAGCAATGACATCATGGACTAAGAAATGCTTTACACATTTTCCCTACCAAAATACATGTGACCTTTACCCAAGGTCAAAGTCATCCAAGTTCATGCAACACAAAGCTGTTAATTCAAGACATAAGAAGCACAATGGTGCTTATTGGCACTTTCTACCATGAGATATGGTCACTGTTAGTGGTTCACTACCCCATTTTGGTCACATTTCATAAGGGTCAAAGTGACCTTGACCTTGATGATATGTGACCAAATGTGTCTCATGATGAAAGTATAACATGTGTACTACAATGTTATGAAGTTTGGAAGAGTTATCTTCCATAGTTCAGGGTCAAGGTCACTTCAAAATATGTATACAATCCAAATTTAAAGAGCTGCTGTGACCTTGACGCAAGGTCAAGTCACTATGTATTTTTTGTGAGGCCTTGTCATCCTACACCATCATGCCAAATTGGGTGTTGATAGACTTAATAGTCTCCGAGAAAAATCCAACGTTAAAGTTTTTTAAGGATTACAGGACGCCCAGACGGACGCCCGGACGGACGACACGGCATTCAGCGTGGCTGAGACTATAGTGCATATAGTCTCAGCAACAGGTTGGTCACGTGATAGCCTTAATTCTTCCATAACATGCATACCACCATTCTGAGTCATGCATAAGTCCTACTAAAACTATCCATCATGGCTAAAACTTGTTTCATTTATTCATACATTCATCCAGCAGGACTACACATGCTAAAAAATGAAACTGAACTTACAGTTTCCAGTTTTTAGTGTTTTAGTGCAGTGAGTCAGTCCCCAGTACAAAAAAATTGCAGGGATGGAAAAGTTCATGCTCAAGAGGAAAGGATCAGCCCTACTACTACACAGGAAATGCCAAGGTCAATAAAGGCAACTTCAGAGAGACACATGCTGTGAATGAGTCAACAACAAGTCAGTTTGCCATTCCAGCACCATAGGTTTCCCCTTCTTCTTCCTCCTGAAGCCTCCTCTTCTGATGCCTTGAGTTGAAGGCATGAAGCCACATAGTGTAGGCGCTGTTGCTATGCCTGAACAGAGGCTGCCACATTAGCTTTCTTCATTCTTCTCAGTTCTGGCATCACAGGCTTCACATTTCAAGCAAAGTTTGCTGGCTAAGCCATTGTTTTCATCGTATAGTATGCTGAAGGTGAGACCAGACCGAAAACAGTTCGGGCAAAGAACATCGTTCATTAGTTCACTCAGCTGATCTAAGTGCACGTTGACCCACTTATGATCGGTTTCAATCGGCTGCTTCGCTTCTGCCTGCATCATCTGTATCTTCCTCCTTGATGCCGATGTGTTTGAAGTTTCTTCCGGAATCGAGGCATTTGAGATGGAGGGACGAGGAGGCAGCGATCGCGATGGCACTGTCAACGCAGGCGTTGACGAAGTAGAAGTAGACTTTCGACCTTGACCGCGAAGTATTTTCGAGGTGCGTGCAGCCGAAAGCTGCTCTCTTCGCCCACTATTTTTCGGTCGCTGCATAATGTTGAGTTTATTCACTCATGGGCATTCTCTGATTGTTTGATTGAAGTCGAATTTATTCGATTTGGTGCAAAACATAAACTAACTGAGAGAATTAGCGTTGAAGCGGCAGCCATGTTTACGATGCATTGTGGGCCAGGGAATCCTCGCTTTGGAGTCTCTGATTGGTTGAAACAAGTGGAATTCCCTCTCTAAGCTCAATGATTGGCTAGTGAGTTTCCAAACAACCCTGTGTACGCTGTTTGAAATCATCAACTAAAAATAGACCACTATAGTTGGCGGAGTTATTTCCCTTGCTGTGCTCGATCGAAAAGATGAGCTTTCCAACGGTACCGGGCGTGAACCTCTTCGTAGAATAGATCGAAAGTTACAATTTTCCCAAAAGTCATAAAATACGATGCATCAATGACGTTTTTAACGTTTTTTACGAGGAGTGATGTTTTTAAAAGCCATTTTATTCAACTAATTATCGAATGACAGGTCGAAAAAAACACGTGGGGGCATTTGCAAGTGTTTGAACTTCTCAAAACTGATGTTATCTCAAAAACGTCCAGATATGAAATTTTTCCAACTTTTCGACCCGTGTCTTGCCTTAAACTTAGAACAAGAAGGGCAAAGCCCATACGACTCACATGCTTGACCTTGACCTTTATATAACCTTGACCTTCAGGTGACCTTCAAGGTCAAGGTCAAACAACTAAACCTACCAATGACATCATACACTAAGAAATGATTTACACATTTTTTTCCTACCAAAAAAACATGTGACCTTGACCCAAGGTCAAGGTCATCCAAGGTCATGCAACACAAAGCTGTTAATTCAAGACATAGGAAGCACAATGGTGCTTATTGGCACTTTCTACCATGAGATATAGTCACTTTTAGTGGTTCACTACCCCATTTTGTCACATTTCATAAGGGTCAAAGTGACCTTGACCTTGATGATATGTGACCAAATGTGTCTCATGATGAAAGTATAACATGTGCCCCACATAATTATTAAGTTTGAAACAGTTATCTTCCATAGTTCAGGGTCAAGGTCACTTCAAAATATGTATACAATCCAACTTTGAAGAGCTCCTGTGACCTTGAAGCAAGGTCAACCAAACTGGTATCAAAAGATAGGGCTTGCTTTGACCTATATACCACTTGTAGCTAAGGTCGCCATTCTCAATAACGTGGGAGAAAATTGGGAAAATGTGAAAAATGACTGTTTTTGAGACCACATTTATGGCTCCTGTGACCTTGACCTTGAAGCAAGGTCAAGTCACTATGTATGTTTTTTGAGGCCTTGTCATCATACACCATCATGCCACATTTGGTGTTGATAGACTTAATAGTCTCCGAGAAAAATCCAACGTTTAAGTTTTTTACGGACGCCCGGACGCCCGGACGGACGGACGACACGGCTCAGTACATAGACTCACTTTTGCTTCGCATGTGAGTCAAAAACTGCTTCTGAGCTCTCCGATGATATCGAACTTCGGAATCGGACGGATTCCTACAGAAGAAACTTCGCCTTGATCAACGTTCAACACAGAGACAACAGTGAGTAAAATCTTCCTTCTACTTCTAGATCAGTCGATACACGATTGATCGAAGTGTGGACTCAGCAGCTCGTCAAACAGTTGAAGGCAGTTAGACCACAGGTTCCGGCCAGAAAGCATTTACTTGCGAGAGTATAACCATAGATTCACGAAACCAGCCTGGAGCCATAGGAATCCTTTTCGATGCGTTTATACTGACTAGTTCCAAAGACAAGCGCACGTGCTGAAGGTAGTTTGCAACCTTATAGACGATGTTCGCGCTAAAAGTAGTTCTCAAATGATTTCCTGAAAATCTCATAGATTAGTTTTATTAGAACACCAAATTTGTGTTTATCTATCGGGATAAATAATTGGAGTGAAATAGAATCGTCTCTTTTTACTCTCAATGGTCTCTTGATCATGTTGAATTTTGATTGGTAAAATCATTGGAATGTGGGGCCGAAGTCACGTGACCAACCTGTGTCAGAGATACTATATCTCTGTGTTCAGAATGACGACACGGGTGACCTAGTATGCAAGTATAACATGTGTACTACAATGTTATGAAGTTTGGAAGAGTAATCTTACATAGTTCAGGGTCAAGGTCACAAAAAAAATGTATACAATCCAACTTTAAAGAGCTCCTGTGACCTTGACCTTAAAGCAAGTTCAATCAAACTGGTATCAAAAGATAGGGATTACTTTGCCCTATAAACCATATATAGGTCAAGTATCCAATCTCAAAAACTTCAGTCAAAAATTGGGAAAATTTGAAAAATGGCTGTTTTTTAGACGGCCCCTGCGACCTTGACCTTGAAGCAAGGTCAAGTCACTGTGTATGTTTTTGTATGCCTTGTGATGCATCATACACCATCATGCCAAATTGGGTGTTGATAGACTTAATAGTGTTCGAGAAAAATCCAACGTTAAAGTTTGTACGGACGCCCGGAAAGGGTGAGTACATAGACTCACTTTTGCTTCGCATGTGAGTAAAAAAAAAGGCTCCCAACACAATTACAATTTCAAGTTTCCATCTTTGCCTGCTCTCCACAAATGTGCTTTGACAATGCCACGCACAGAAAAGTGGGGGACAACTGTTGGTTACTTCTGGGCAAGGCTGGAGAGAGAATATCAACAGATGAGTTTACTTGAGGGGCTCATTTTTGGTTGGGAAGTAGTGAGGAGAAGAGTCAGGGAAACAGGCACACTGCCTAAATTGACCCTGCGAGACACTAATGGCAACTCCATGCACAGCAGTGTTCTCCACACAGGTAATTGCCAGACCTTCTGAGTTGGCATGTACAACTATTTCATTTGACAGCATAAATACATCACAGAAAATCTCGATCATTAACTCTTTCCGAACGGATGCAACGCGCACGTTACATCTCACGTCGCATTTGACGGTGGTTGTGCCTCCGACGCATAGACTAAAATAGCTATTGATATCACATGATTACTGCTAGACATGCTGATAGCAGAGTCAAAATGCCTCCATTCAGTGTTTACAGATTGAAAATCGAGCTAGTAGGAGTGGAGAAAAAATATTATCCGTTAGGTTTTGGAAAAAAGTTTATTTGTCACAGAAAACCCGCGTGGCATTTGATAGTACTCCACTCCGATCGCTGTTCTAAAAATAGTCTGATATCACATGACAGACGCTAGGCATGCTGGAAAGCTTAGTGTATCCGCTATCTTTCAGCACTTACAGATCAAAAATCGAGCAAGTAGGAGCTGAAATTTGATTTTCTTTTTCACTTGAGTTTTGAAAAAAGAAATCGAGTTGTTGGTCGAACATCGGTATTAGATTTGGTGGAGCATACTTCCATCGCATTTCCTAAAATTAGTCACGGATATGACGTGGCAGATACTAAGCATTCTGGGTAGCCAAATTGTGACAGATTCATGTTTTACCCTCTTTATTGCTTTAATGATTTAAGCGTGTGTTTTTTTAAGACTGAAGCCTTTAACGTTTTCATAGCTGAGAAAAGCTGCCCCTGTTGGATTTTAGAGTCCCAGAGAATCTTGGTGTCCTTGACTGAGTTGAGTTGTTTTTCTGGGTCGGATGCCACATGGCTGTTTTTGTATACAGGACACTTCCTGCGAGGTGGGGTGACCGATGTCCTTGACTTGTTTTTCTGCCAAGTCAGCTTTCTGTCCAAGAGTTCCACGCATGCGTAGAAATAATTCCATGTTTTTATAAAACCAATTGCACGCCGCCAAATCCTTAGTTAGCGGAAGGACTGAGTGCTAGATCACATCACTCCCATCAAAGCTGCTCCGTGTGTCTGACCTCCCCAGAGCACGTAAAAAGAAGAGAAGTACTTGTGCCATCCCTGTTTGCCCAAAAGAAAGAGAATTGGGCCGTAGTTGATTAATTCCCTTTGGAAGGGGTTGTCACGTATAAAGGAGTAAGTTTTCTCACCCTCCAAACCAAAGTAGTGAGAGTTGTGGAGACTCTCACCCCAGAAGTTGACCAACGCGCTGACACGCTTGCGGCTGGAGCGAGGCCCGCCTCAAACCCCTCCCGAGAGCGCCTGCCACGCTCGCCTGCACGCCGGCCGGTCTACAGATAGTCACAACTCTCGCCGTCCCAGAAGCTGACCCCTGGGCCAGTCTCTCTCTTCACGCCAAAAGCTGTCTGCTCGAGCTCGCTCGCCCCTCCCGCTTGACAAGAGCGGAGAACGCTCTACCTCCAACAAGGTTCATCTGTGGTGCTGTGTTGTGTGTGTGTATACATGCCCTCGCAAAGGAAACGCGAAGGAGCACGATTGATGGCCTTTGTTCTCGGTCGAGAACGTGTGATTAGATTGTGAGTCCTCAAGCTTAGTTATGAACTTCATCGTTGGAATTACTAAGGTACAGTGAATACGTATTTTGAACTGTCTCTGAGTCTAAAGAACTGAACTGTTGAACTCTTTTATCCCTAGAAACATTGAACAATTATTAGATGCTTGAAAGCCACAAAGGGGCGATTGATCGATTATCTGCTTTTCTGATTATTAAATACC
Organism: Theodoxus fluviatilis; assembly: GCA_034096865.1. Classification (NCBI taxonomy): domain Eukaryota; kingdom Metazoa; phylum Mollusca; class Gastropoda; order Cycloneritida; family Neritidae; genus Theodoxus; species Theodoxus fluviatilis. The sequence continues at coordinate 35,899 of JAWQFJ010001983.1, read as the reverse complement.
TTTTCTTAATTGTCAAACCTGTTGTCCTCCTGTTCCTTTGCATGTGCATGACAGAGATTTTGATTTATTTTTAATTGTGCGTTCCTTCTCCCCAAGCAAATCCCCTAGACACAAGCGCATAGCGCCGAGCCTGTGTTTTAATAAACACAAGGGAGGAGAAACGTCACACAAATAAACACACTTCCTTCCCACGTTTACGGAGTGAAAATTGAGTGATTACAAGCGGAGAAACGATCGTTTTGTGGAGAGATCTGATCTCACGCAACATGGCTGACGATCCTGCAGCGATCCGTGAAGGGAGTGATATCGAAGCTGATACAGATGAGGAGTTCGAAGCACTTTCGGGAGACTACTGTAGCGTTCGTTTGGGTGCAGAACAGTCGCAGGAAGGGTTTGAGTTTCTGGAGGAGGAGGATGTCAAAGAGGAGTTCGAACGATTCCAGGGAGAGTGGAAGTATGAGAACTTTAGACTATGCCTCCGCCATGATTTTCGTCGAAACCAGCGAAAATGAAAACTTTAGACCATGCTTCCGCCATGATTTTCGTCGAAACCAGCGTATTCTGCATATTCAGACAAAAACAGAGGAGGCTTCCTTACCTCAGAGCGGAGGCGAGTCAGCTCACTCATGATATCATCCAGCTTCTTTTTGGTGATGCGAAGCTCCTCCCAGGCAGCCGACGAGGATGCGCTGTTGCGCTCCGCCTGTCCCATCAGGTCTGTCAGCTGTGGACAGACACAAGGACAGTCAGCATTAATGCATGTAACATTTTCCCATCACCTGCACCAAAGCCACGCCTCACTTGCTAGACCTATCAGATGGGACAGGACACCCATTCAAATGATACACTAGCAAATGATACAAAGGAACGAATGTTGTTTGCTGAGCACGTGAAGTGGCTATCAGTCATTCTAGCACACACACCAGATTTCTCTGGGGTACAAGAATGGCTGGCAGTATGTCATCGAGACCTCTTCTTTTTCTTAGTAAAATATGCAGAATTAGGGGAATTTGTTTAATTACCATAATTATGAAAGAGAAATACTTTGCTCACACTCACGAATGCTGTTACAAAAACTTGCAACCCAGCTATCCAACACTTTACTATAGTCAAAGCCAAATGTATATTGGAAAAGTATTTAAAAGCTCCACTTTATTAAAAACCTAACACAAGCACAAGTATGTACATGTACATTTGACAAACTCTACAGATTCACAAGACCTATAACAACTAATACATGACTACATCTTCCTTTTCAGCCACAATGAAGTCAATGCCAACTGACCTTGTTTTCATACAAGACCTCTATCTCCTCTCGAACAATGCGGAGATCCATCTCATGCTGCCTGCGCATCTCCTGCAGGGCTTCCCGCAGCTTCTCCTCATACTCGACCTCCGTTCCACTGTCCACCTCCTCCATGCGGATTGAGGTGCGGGTGCGAGTCTCATCCAGTTCCTGCAAAGCAAGCAGTTCAGATTGAGCAAGAAGCATGTGTGTGTTCAATGTGGTGAGTAGACGGTTTCTCTGGTAGTTGCTTGAGGTGCGTAGTGGGAGGAAAATGCCTTTGAGAGAGGAATTACTTTCTTTTCAGTGGCAACCAGTCCCATTGTGAGACTTGAACAAAACTAGGCAAGATAATCCGACATGAAGGAAAGCTACTGAAGTGTCACAATGGTTGTCTCCTCACATATCTGGGACTTGCAGGAAAACTAGATCAGGGTGAGATGGATGGATGGATGGATGGATGGATGGATGGATGGATGGATGGATGGATGGATGGATGGATGGATGGATGGATGGATGGATGGATGGATGGACTTTAAGGGCCTATCAGCCTTGTAGGCTATATAAGGCCACAACATTCAGAAACACTTCCACAATGTTATTAGAACTCTCCGCGACAGCGGAAAATAGTACAATTCACCAAACTAGCAACATAAAATCAATAAAATAAAGTCCCAACAGCCAGCAAAGGCAGTGCATAACCCTCAAACACGAAAAAGCATAATGACGATAGGGCAAAATTTCACATCTAGATGTCCTTGACACCGAAAAAGCTTTGAGGGATAGGTGGATGGAGCCCAAGGGCTCATCAGGCTTTAAGGCCATTCCAGACCTGGGTACCCCAAATTTTGCCTCAGCATACTTGTGATCGCGACGGTAAATGTGGGACCGACCTCCTTCTTCCTTCTTAGCAGGCTGTTATGACGCAGGACAATTCGGTACGGTAGATCTTCATTTAATGTTGCATCAATTCACGTTCAGCATCTGGGCCCGTTAACCTTTGCGTGAATCATAATCCTTTTTTTTCACCTTGGGTCATAACGGCCAGCGCGCAAAGCAGAATTAACAACAGAACGTACTGCATTTCTATGACAGCGAAAGCCATGCCGAAACGTGGCACAAACTACTTACATATGTCCTGGTAACAACTATTACCGCTTAGGTCCCTTAGTAATAGAACAATATTGAATATACAACCCTTGTGTCGATTTCTGTTCCTTTCTGAGCTCTCATCTTGTCTAAAAACCCAGATCCTGCTTCAAGATAACAATGACGTCATAAACGCACGTCACTGAAATAAATACTCAACGGAAACAAGGAAATGACAAACAATAAACGTGTGTGCGCATGCATACATGAGGTCAAGAGGTAGGAATGAGAGGGAGAAGGGGAAGAAGAAGACAAGTGCTCATGAAGGGAATACTGATCGCCGGCGTAACCAGAACTCCCACCACAGGCTGGCGTAAAGAAAGAAAGAATAAGAGAGGAGAAAGAAAATGGAAAGAGAGAGAGAGAGAGAGAGAGAGAGAGAGAGAGGAGAGAGAGAGAGAGAGAGAGAGAGAGAGAGAGAGAAAGAGAGAGAGGAGAGAGAGAGAGAGAGAGACAATGAATAAAGGGATGATGAATAAAGGGTGCAAACAAAAGGAACGAAAAGA
>JAWQFJ010001983.1:12500-32949 GCA_034096865.1 Theodoxus fluviatilis | reverse complement strand
CTCCGACGCATAGACTAAAATAGCTATATATCACATGATTACTGCTAGACATGCTGATAGCAGAGTCAAAATGCCTCCATTCAGTGTTTACAGATTGAAAATCGAGCTAGTAGGAGTGGAGAAATTTTTTTTAATCCGTTAGGTTTTGGAAAAAAGTTTATTTGTCACAGAAAACCCGCGTGGCATTTGATAGTACTCCACTCCGATCGCTGTTCTAAAAATAGTCTGATATCACATGACAGACGCTAGGCATGCTGGAAAGCTTAGTGTATCCGCTATCTTTCAGCACTTACAGATCAAAAATCGAGCAAGTAGGAGCTGAAATTTGATTTTCTTTTTCACTTGAGTTTTGAAAAAAGAAATCGAGTTGTTGGTCGAACATCGGTATTAGATTTGGTGGAGCATACTTCCATCGCATTTCCTAAAATTAGTCACGGATATGACGTGGCAGATACTAAGCATTCTGGGTAGCCAAATTGTGACAGATTCATGTTTTACCCTCTTTATTGCTTTAATGATTTAAGCGTGTGTTTTTTTAAGACTGAAGCCTTTAACGTTTTCATAGCTGAGAAAAGCTGCCCCTGTTGGATTTTAGAGTCCCAGAGAATCTTGGTGTCCTTGACTGAGTTGAGTTGTTTTTCTGGGTCGGATGCCACATGGCTGTTTTTGTATACAGGACACTTCCTGCGAGGTGGGGTGACCGATGTCCTTGACTTGTTTTTCTGCCAAGTCAGCTTTCTGTCCAAGAGTTCCACGCATGCGTAGAAATAATTCCATGTTTTTATAAAACCAATTGCACGCCGCCAAATCCTTAGTTAGCGGAAGGACTGAGTGCTAGATCACATCACTCCCATCAAAGCTGCTCCGTGTGTCTGACCTCCCCAGAGCACGTAAAAAGAAGAGAAGTACTTGTGCCATCCCTGTTTGCCCAAAAGAAAGAGAATTGGGCCGTAGTTGATTAATTCCCTTTGGAAGGGGTTGTCACGTATAAAGGAGTAAGTTTTCTCACCCTCCAAACCAAAGTAGTGAGAGTTGTGGAGACTCTCACCCCAGAAGTTGACCAACGCGCTGACACGCTTGCGGCTGGAGCGAGGCCCGCCTCAAACCCCTCCCGAGAGCGCCTGCCACGCTCGCCTGCACGCCGGCCGGTCTACAGATAGTCACAACTCTCGCCGTCCCAGAAGCTGACCCCTGGGCCAGTCTCTCTCTTCACGCCAAAAGCTGTCTGCTCGAGCTCGCTCGCCCCTCCCGCTTGACAAGAGCGGAGAACGCTCTACCTCCAACAAGGTTCATCTGTGGTGCTGTGTTGTGTGTGTGTATACATGCCCTCGCAAAGGAAACGCGAAGGAGCACGATTGATGGCCTTTGTTCTCGGTCGAGAACGTGTGATTAGATTGTGAGTCCTCAAGCTTAGTTATGAACTTCATCGTTGGAATTACTAAGGTACAGTGAATACGTATTTTGAACTGTCTCTGAGTCTAAAGAACTGAACTGTTGAACTCTTTTATCCCTAGAAACATTGAACAATTATTAGATGCTTGAAAGCCACAAAGGGGCGATTGATCGATTATCTGCTTTTCTGATTATTAAATACCTTTTCTTAATTGTCAAACCTGTTGTCCTCCTGTTCCTTTGCATGTGCATGACAGAGATTTTGATTTATTTTTAATTGTGCGTTCCTTCTCCCCAAGCAAATCCCCTAGACACAAGCGCATAGCGCCGAGCCTGTGTTTTAATAAACACAAGGGAGGAGAAACGTCACACAAATAAACACACTTCCTTCCCACGTTTACGGAGTGAAAATTGAGTGATTACAAGCGGAGAAACGATCGTTTTGTGGAGAGATCTGATCTCACGCAACATGGCTGACGATCCTGCAGCGATCCGTGAAGGGAGTGATATCGAAGCTGATACAGATGAGGAGTTCGAAGCACTTTCGGGAGACTACTGTAGCGTTCGTTTGGGTGCAGAACAGTCGCAGGAAGGGTTTGAGTTTCTGGAGGAGGAGGATGTCAAAGAGGAGTTCGAACGATTCCAGGGAGAGTGGAAGTATGAGAACTTTAGACTATGCCTCCGCCATGATTTTCGTCGAAACCAGCGAAAATGAGAACTTTAGACCATGCTTCCGCCATGATTTTCGTCGAAACCAGCGTATTCTGCATATTCAGACAAAAACAGAGGAGGCTTCCTTACCTCAGAGCGGAGGCGAGTCAGCTCACTCATGATATCATCCAGCTTCTTTTTGGTGATGCGAAGCTCCTCCCAGGCAGCCGACGAGGATGCGCTGTTGCGCTCCGCCTGTCCCATCAGGTCTGTCAGCTGTGGACAGACACAAGGACAGTCAGCATTAATGCATGTAACATTTTCCCATCACCTGCACCAAAGCCACGCCTCACTTGCTAGACCTATCAGATGGGACAGGACACCCATTCAAATGATACACTAGCAAATGATACAAAGGAACGAATGTTGTTTGCTGAGCACGTGAAGTGGCTATCAGTCATTCTAGCACACACACCAGATTTCTCTGGGGTACAAGAATGGCTGGCAGTATGTCATCGAGACCTCTTCTTTTTCTTAGTAAAATATGCAGAATTAGGGGAATTTGTTTAATTACCATAATTATGAAAGAGAAATACTTTGCTCACACTCACGAATGCTGTTACAAAAACTTGCAACCCAGCTATCCAACACTTTACTATAGTCAAAGCCAAATGTATATTGGAAAAGTATTTAAAAGCTCCACTTTATTAAAAACCTAACACAAGCACAAGTATGTACATGTACATTTGACAAACTCTACAGATTCACAAGACCTATAACAACTAATACATGACTACATCTTCCTTTTCAGCCACAATGAAGTCAATGCCAACTGACCTTGTTTTCATACAAGACCTCTATCTCCTCTCGAACAATGCGGAGATCCATCTCATGCTGCCTGCGCATCTCCTGCAGGGCTTCCCGCAGCTTCTCCTCATACTCGACCTCCGTTCCACTGTCCACCTCCTCCATGCGGATTGAGGTGCGGGTGCGAGTCTCATCCAGTTCCTGCAAAGCAAGCAGTTCAGATTGAGCAAGAAGCATGTGTGTGTTCAATGTGGTGAGTAGACGGTTTCTCTGGTAGTTGCTTGAGGTGCGTAGTGGGAGGAAAATGCCTTTGAGAGAGGAATTACTTTCTTTTCAGTGGCAACCAGTCCCATTGTGAGACTTGAACAAAACTAGGCAAGATAATCCGACATGAAGGAAAGCTACTGAAGTGTCACAATGGTTGTCTCCTCACATATCTGGGACTTGCAGGAAAACTAGATCAGGGCGAGATGGATAGATGGATGGATGGATGGATGGATGGATGGATGGATGGATGGATGGATGGATGGATGGATGGATGGATGGATGGATGGATGGATGGACTTTAAGGGCCTATCAGCCTTGTAGGCTATATAAGGCCACAACATTCAGAAACACTTCCACAATGTTATTAGAACTCTCCGCGACAGCGGAAAATAGTACAATTCACCAAACTAGCAACATAAAATCAATAAAATAAAGTCCCAACAGCCAGCAAAGGCAGTGCATAACCCTCAAACACGAAAAAGCATAATGACGATAGGGCAAAATTTCACATCTAGATGTCCTTGACACCGAAAAAGCTTTGAGGGATAGGTGGATGGAGCCCAAGGGCTCATCAGGCTTTAAGGCCATTCCAGACCTGGGTACCCCAAATTTTGCCTCAGCATACTTGTGATCGCGACGGTAAATGTGGGACCGACCTCCTTCTTCCTTCTTAGCAGGCTGTTATGACGCAGGACAATTCGGTACGGTAGATCTTCATTTAATGTTGCATCAATTCACGTTCAGCATCTGGGCCCGTTAACCTTTGCGTGAATCATAATCCTTTTTTTCACCTTGGGTCATAACGGCCAGCGCGCAAAGCAGAATTAACAACAGAACGTACTGCATTTCTATGACAGCGAAAGCCATGCCGAAACGTGGCACAAACTACTTACATATGTCCTGGTAACAACTATTACCGCTTAGGTCCCTTAGTAATAGAACAATATTGAATATACAACCCTTGTGTCGATTTCTGTTCCTTTCTGAGCTCTCATCTTGTCTAAAAAACCCAGATCCTGCTTCAAGATAACAATGACGTCATAAACGCACGTCACTGAAATAAATACTCAACGGAAACAAGGAAATGACAAACAATAAACGTGTGTGCGCATGCATACATGAGGTCAAGAGGTAGGAATGAGAGGGAGAAGGGGAAGAAGAAGACAAGTGCTTATGAAGGGAATACTGATCGCCGGCGTAACCAGAACTCCCACCACAGGCTGGCGTAAAGAAAGAAAGAATAAGAGAGGAGAAAGAAAATGGAAAGAGAGAGAGAGAGAGAGAGAGAGAGAGAGAGAGAGAGAGAGAGAGAGAGAGAGAGAGAGAGAGAGAGAAAGAGAGAGAGAGAGAGAGAGAGAGAGAGAGACAATGAATAAAGGGATGATGAATAAAGGGTGCAAACAAAAGGAACGAAAAGATTAAGGGGAGACACGGCAGTGGAAATTGATAATTTGGGTTTACTTTGTCGATTTTGAAAACTTGCCGATTTTGCACTCTGTGACCTCTCTACATATGGACCCGATGTTGCTTTAGTGTGAAAACGAACTCTTTATGGGCTAAATTCAGCAATAAAACATACCACCCACCTATCAAACGAGTCTTTTTGTGCAATATTTCGTCAAAATTTGCAATGTTTGGGTCTTGGCAACGGGCCTAAATTTTGAATGAACCCTTGCAAGTTAGGTATCGTTGGAAAGCGGCACATGTTGTCTACAAATTGCAAGGGACGTAACTCTTCTAGACTTCTCCATAGAGCTACATGGCAGCAACGAAAAGGTAGATTGTATGAGATCTGGTCAGCTGACGCGAATGGACCAATCGGAGAGCTGGAATCGCTACCACAATGCAATGCGGCTTAGAGACAAAATGGCTTCCACATGTGCTGTTGCATTGTCAGTTTAAATACATTTTGCCATGCCTGGACGAAAATCGCACACTGTAGGTGCTTTTAAACTCACGAAAAGCAAGAAAAGAAAGGAGCAACTGTCATCTGCACGAGCTGTGAAGGGAAGAAAGCCTTGTGATGTGTAATCGACGTCAGCCACGTGTGCGAGCGCACTATCAGTACTGCTACATCGTCATCGTCGGAACCAGTCCCATCTACATTGGCTGCTGAACCACTGGCGTCTAGTTCTGCCTACAGCACACCAGTCCCCTCTACATCTACTGATGATCCGGCACCATCCTCATCGCGATTGAATTGGAGAGATTTCGAGAGGAGTATGACATGCTCAGTGCAGCCGACCGAGTGGATTCTGACAGAGATCGGTCAGCTCAATGAACTCATTTCGGATGCAGTGTGTCCAAAGTGCTTCGAGAATCGTCTTTCAGTACGAGCTGGCACCCCTCTTGGATTTTTTCGGGAGATGACTATGATTTGTGGACGATGTAGAGAGGTAAGAAAATGCATTTCTTCACCTCGCATTGAAAAGAGACAGGAGAAGAACGTGGGGTTTGAGGTGAACAGGCGTGCTGTGCTGTATTCCCATGAAATTGGTGGTGGATATGCTGCCTTGCGAAAGTTGTGCACAGTTTTCAGCATGCCTCTTCTCCATGGCAAAACTTTTTCCAGCATTGACAGGAGAGTCTGTGATGCTCTTGCTGCATCAAAGGAAGCCACACTGGACATGACAGTGGACTTTGTGAAAAGGCAATACAGAGAGACTCATCATTGTGGCCAACACTCAGCAGAGGAGTTCAGTGAGGAAGACAGTGAGGATGACACAGCATGGGATGAAGATGATGGGATACTATGAATGATGGATCTATAGATGTGTTGTTCGATGGTACATGGCAGAAACGAGGATTCACATCTCACAATGGTGTGGGCATTGTGATTGATGTCCTCACAGGGTATGCTGTAGACTTTGAGGTGCTGTCAACATACTGCCACGTGTGCAGCATGCACAAAGACAAACTGAGGAAGATGACTGCAGCTGAGAGATGCAGGGGTGATGCAGAGTTTGAACAATGCTGCAAATGAGGTGACCCTGCTTCTGCTGCAGAAAGAAGATGCCAAGAGGAAGAGGAAGAGGAAGGCAGATAAAGCTGCAACTCTAGCTTTCCTAAACAAATGATGTTCACACCGTGTTGAGCATCTGCATGACATTGCTGCTCAGGAGGATGAAGAGGGACCAATCTATGGCCCAGGCATGCTGGAAAACTCATAGAAAGTGACTGGGAAGCAGAAATTGGCTGTAAATTTGACTGAAAGTCCTTTTTCTGTGACATGGAACATTCCAAAAACTTTGTCGGCTGATTTCTCGGATTGTTGATTTTTCACGATGGTAGCTTCATGTAGAAATCGATAGAAAATTGTGTGTTTGTGCTAGTCACTTTCTGTTTTTTTTATTTTGTAGACAGATGAGTAGTCTGTGATATTACAATGAGAATTTTATAGAAAAACATTTGGTAAATTTTGCATTTGCTGAAGATTAAAAAAATGTCAAGCCTTACACAAACAGAAAACATATAGTTAAAATTCTAGGTTGTAGAGTTTTTTTTTAACAAGATAGACAAGATGTCTTCATGTAATCTCATGAGCAACATTATTATATGCAAATTAACATTGGTTTGAAGTTGATATGTAGTCTCTTGATTTTTTTACTGATTTCTTGAAAAATACATATTTTCCCCCATTTCCGTCATAAAACTATCATTATTCTCATAAGTACACCAGATACAGCCTTTATTTGATTTTTTTTTGTTTATTCCAAATGAACTAAATCAAAAATCAGCATCAAAATTGGAGAAATAAAAATTGGTAAAAAATGTGTACTGTAGCTGCCAGGTCTCCCCTTAAGACAAAATACTATCTTGCCCTTATGAAGGCAAGAACAATACTCACTGGTTCAGATATGAGGCAATGTCAAAAGGTGCCGTTCTGAAGTATGCTGTTTTTTAAAGGCTGTAACTATTTTTTAAATAAACTATTTATCAAACACATTCTGTGTATGCTTTCTTGATATATCAAAGAGGAACTGTGAGATAATTTATACTCTTGGGCAATGGGTAAGTATTTTTTTTAAATCAAATCAAATGAAAAAATACGAAAAACGAGGCTGCATTTTCTACTTCCGTTTGATGTGTGTTGGGATTTGTTGTTTTAACGACAGATAAACAAATAATTTTGTATCGAATGACTGTGAATGACAGGTAAATATATTAAACTCTTTATTTACACTCACTTTAATGGGATATAAAAAAGCCTTCCTTGCAAAAAATGCCTTAGAAAAGTTACGTTTTTTTGTGACCTGTGTTGTCACAGAAATTTCGACTTTCCTTCGACGATTTAAGTTGGGTGTAAAACATGGATCGAATCAAAACAACGGAAATAAGATAAAAGAAGCAATATCCCAACTGGTTGACTGGGATTCAGTTGTTGATTAACTTCTTTTGTAGCTGTAGCAGATATATAGTGATTTTGTGTCACAAAGTCACGAATGACACGTCAGTAATTATTTTTTTCGGTTTTTCGGTTTTTGGTTCCGTTCCGCCTTTTTCATCAACCGGAAACGTAGCTGACAAAGCATGCTTTGGCGCGATATATTCCAGCATGGCAGACAGACGCTCTGGTAAGTTTTTCATTCGTGTCACGCTATCTTTTGTGGTCACAAAAACACACAGTCACAAAAGACACGCGATCTTGTTGCATAGGCATATTTATTTATTTTAATCAATCCTGTTTTGCACGATCGCTTGTTTCTTGTCATTCCAAATCAGGAAACGGTATCGGCATGTTGAATTTGCTTCGACCTGTGAAATTTCCATGATGTTGATTTGTGACTCAAATTGGCTTTTGTGTCACATGTCCGGAATGAGACTACTTATGTCATTGGAGAGAAATGCTGTTTGATAGTTTTCTGATGAGTTGACAAAGATTATCCACTATCTTTCACAAAAATATCATGCCACTCGTTTTGATTGAATGATAACGTTTTCAAAGAAATCTGCCAATGTTTCGTTTTTTTGTGACCATGACAACATGTGAAAAAGCCAGTGGTGTCACTTGTCAGAAAAGTTACACGAAATGAACAAGCTATGTCAATTTAATACTTAAATTGATTTTTTAAAGAACAGGATATATTGGATAATTCATGCATATTTCATTTGTATTAAAATGTATATGTGCCTGATATAACTGGAAATCATTAGGAGATGGTTGTGTTTTCATAGGTCACAAAAGTAACGTAAAATGGTTTGAATCACTTTTTTCATGAAACAGTATGAGTTTATGTGCATTGATGCATCATCATTTCTCTTCAGTTGTATATTCATGTGCAACAATGTATTAAATTTGTATTAGTACATTAATCAGGAAACATTCTTGTGTCTTTTGTGACAATGACGACATAATTTTTGTTTTTAGCAGAATTTCCCTAGACACACAAAGTCTCCCATTCATTAACTTATGTTATTTTGTTCTTGCTATAATGCTTTGATTTTAAGGCACAAAACATTTTAAGATATTATGTTTCATTACAACACACTTAGTTTTATGGCTGTTAATGTTATAATTTAAGAATGGTGGTTGTTACATTGTGACGCAAATACCATTGTTATAACAGGCACATATGATGAAAACAAAGTAATAATATCCTTATCAAAACTAAATCTGAACTTTTGAGTTATTTTGTAATACTTAAATGTGGAATAATTTAAATAATAAACAACAGGTGTCGTTAAAACTATAGGATGATGTTTTTTATGTGACCGTTCCTTTTGTGACAACACAGTCATATGGAGAAATTATTGTTTTGCAGTTGACTTCTGGTGAGACCAGCGACCATGGCCTGAAAGGAGCTTGGGGAGTTTATCTTGTCCCGTGCAACCGTGGAAAATCCTGGAAGCGGCCTGACACAGATCGTGCCCCCTTCTTCCTTTTGGCCACAGACATCACTGAAGTGCTAGAGCAATATAACTTTGAAGAAGATGGGCGAACCATTCGCTATAACTTTCCGAATGTGGTGTTCGAGAAAAAGCCAAAGTCTTTAACTTGAAGAAGGATACATGTTCAAAATGAAACAAATCTGGCTAGCGTTAAGTTCTGCACATCATTATGCATGAAAAAATTAACTGTATTAAACAGTTAACTTATCAAATGAACGAATCAATTGGATCTGAATACAGATGACCATAATTCTCGTACCATGACAAGCGTCGTGTATACATGTAATGAATGAATCCATTGTACCAAGACGTTCAAAACCTTTTGTCAGCTTTTTATTGTTGCTGTATACCATATCCTCCGATAGAACACAACAATCCACGGAAGAATTTTGATCGCCTTCCCTCCTCTAGGCGACTCAGAAATCCGCTATGAACACACGTGTGTTGGTGTGTGTGTGTGTGTGTGCATACTTGCGAGCGTGTGCATGCAGCATTGCATTAGTGTCCATGTGTCTAATTTTCAAAAGACAATGATGTATGACCCCCTTTGGAGTATGTTTTGCAAGCTTATATTGCGTGCGGTAAACTTTAATTCCAGTTTCAGGAGTAAATCACTTGATATTGAAATCTAGTCATTGAAACTAGTCTGTGTTGTGTTGGCAGTTGAGTTGACCTTACCTCCTTTGGCTATTTTTCAAGTCTTGTCCCAGAGTGATAAACAAAAACAACTTGTTTAATGTGCTTGGTTCTTGTAAGTGGGCTCAATGCATTGTTCCCTAATGTTAATATTAAAAGTTTTCAGTTCTACATTCTATTATTACTGTTTTGCTAATCGAAACTGAAAACTGTGTGAAAAATCAATATTTTGTTGTCACGTGAAAAATGTCACAAATGACACAAACTTTCCTAAATTTCGGTATTTTCATTTATTTACAATAATAAAACCACCTATAAAGGAAGAACGCTGCTTTTTACAGACAAAGACAACACTAAATGTCCTGAAGTCAATGCAAGCTTTACTTAAACAATATGTAATGTCACAATTTTGTTGTCACGTTCAAAGAAAGTCACAAATGACACAAGGAGCCACAAAATTTGGTATCTTGTGTTGCTTACTTCAAGAAAATTCTACATTTGCAATGACTTCTGTTTCATACACAAGGAAAACAACCAATGTTGTGGAATCAATAAAGACATTACTTTCTTTTTGCAATTATTGTGACTCGTGAGTGTGTGACGACAAAATGTTGTGTTGTCACACAGGAAAATGTCACAAAAAAACGCCAATGCTTTCTTTAGTCTTTGCTGAGTTGCATTTTCAGTCTTTTTTATTTGTAGTTGTTATGCATTTGAATAAATATTTTTAAATTTACAGGCATTTTTCTTCTCTTATTGGTGTTACTTGTGTTCAAGAAACCATTGACACTAACCTTTATTACCCGTGACATGTGACAACATGAAGCTGTTCTCATGTGCTAAGATTTTGTAATTAAAAAGATGGGATTATTGCTAATAACATCCTTTTACATATTGATACATAAATATATGTTAAATTGAGTAAAAAACATTTTTATATATTTGTGGGAGAATTTTTTTTGTCGTCACGTGTCACAAGTGACACACTTTAAAAGTGCGGACAAACATTCAATTAACTTTAAACTGAAGCAGAATTTATCGTCAAAACCTTCGAAACATTAAAGAAGAGTGTTTTAATGAAGCAATTCAATTAGTTTAGATTTCATCCAAATCAATATTTTTCAACGATGTCTCATTCTCACCTTTTGACAGTGGCTCATATGCGTATTTTTATTAAACTGTGCGTATTTTTTGCGCGGACCGACAATTTCAAAAATGCAAGGGGATACAGCTGGGTTTGGCTGCGTAAAGGTGCGGAAACTTCGGCCGGGCAGCACAATGATAAGCAGGATTGGTCGGGTTAGGACCCACACGAACAATGTATTGTAACGCAAACTTGCGCCTACGTAAATGAAGTGGAGGCTCGCGCAGTTCCGCATATAAACTCTCCACAGGAGAGGTGCAGAAGGCACCGAGGACCGATCGTAAACCCTGATGGTGGATTGGGTCGAGCATCAACAAGAACGACTGGCGAGCTGACCCTTACACAAAACAACTGTAATCTAGTTTGGAGCGCACCAAGGCACAATAGAGTAGGATTAAGGCTATGTTTCACTATCAAAGAGGGGGTCATTCAACGCAGCTTTTTTTCTTGTTTTTTGTTGTTGCACATCCTCATCCTGTTAAAAAGAAGGTATTCTACAATTATTTCAAAATTTTAACCCCCCAAATAAATAAGTTTTATGGGTGTTTATAACAACATTTCATCGTTTTTGCAATGTATTAGTAACTCAATTTAAGTATCTTCCCTTGCTCTGGGGAGTCCCAAATTGTGACCATAAGGCCATTATTATAAGGTCTACTATGTAGCAGAGAGAAAATAAGGACAAACAATATGTATGTATTTCAAAACTAATTTTATTCACTCTATGTACATCCGCATGCTAAATTTTGATGAAGATTAAACTTTGTGGTGTTTTATAGGCATCTCTATTAAATTTAGACATGAAATGTTTCTGTGGATGATAAAAGTGACACATTTTGAAGTTGGAGTAAAATTTTCAGGGGTTTCCTTCCAAAATTGACTAAAATATGAAAACACTAATGATGTGACATGCGCGCAAATACAGAATTTGAGAAAAATGCAAATTAAAGTTATTGATGTCAAAATGCCTCTTAGAAGTAGCTTACAGATGTTTAGAAGCCACTTGACAGGTATGCAGGGCCTCTCCTTCCTCTGCAGAGCTCTTTCCATCCTAGCTTTGGCCAATCTCTGTTTTTTTCCTTGTCTCTCTCTCCTTGTTGTTTACTATCCATGTGAACAACTTGACAGCCATGTGAGCACTCGACCACCATGTGTCTACCCTTTGGAAGTCTTTCAGCAGCCAAGTACTTCAAAGTGGCCTTTAATTCAGCTTTGAGCTGTTATACTGACAGCAGGACAGTCACTTGTACTGTTCTTGGATAGAAAATCTTTCTTGGACACAAAACATGCACAAGAATACTAAATATGAGAAAATCTGCAAATAAAAGTGATAGAAATCAAAAGTCTCTTGGATGTAGCTTACAGATGTTTAGAAGCCACCAGAGAGATATGCAGGGCCTCCCTCCTTCCTCAACAGAGCTTTTCTCACAGAGATGTCCAGAGTGTCATCCTCCTGCAGTTCTGGATAGAGTTTTTTTGTAGGCCTCTCTCACTCGCTTGACAGCCTTTGATCTCACACGATGCTGATGATCTGCCGTGGAATCAAAGATTTGGTCACAGTGGTTGTGGTAGGCACTGGGTTGTATTCCAGGCAAGTTCATATATTCACAGAACTTGTTGAAGTTGTAGACACCAAGTCCTGACAGCATGCTAGCAATAACTGCTCTTCTGTTTACCTCGAAGGCTTTGCCAGAAGTCAGTTTCTTGCTTGTGTGCCGCTTTGATATAAAGGTCTGCATCACACGCCTTGCAGAACAGGGTCATTGGGACGGACAAACCTTTGATCTGAGAGCCATCACATCTAATTTCAACAGTCTCAAGTCCACACTGAGGGCACAATAAAAGTTTTATCAGTTCATTCAGCTCATCAAAGTCAACAATTGTTCTCAGATGCGAGGAAGCAGTAGCTGAGCTTTTGAGTGGTGCACGTTCTTTCACACACCTTCACTTCAGTCCCGTTGCTTGAATCAGACTCCTCACCGAAGCGTAGAAGTTTCCCATCGGGTCCTGGTACGGCAGGTGGTGTAGAAGGACGTTTCAAAGACCCTCGAAGTCCAGATGAGGTGCTTGGTTGGGGAGATCTCGATCTCTCATGAGGCACCGTTGACTTGCTCGCTCCTGATGTTGACGGTTGTGCGGACTGCGAAGGAGAAGCAGCGGGGAGGTCTGGCTTTTGTGTCTCCCAGCGAGTCTCTCGAGCTGCGGCGAGCTGCTTCTTTTTTCCGAAGACTTTCTGCGTTGATACTGCACCGTCAGTTGCTTTTTTCGACCCATGATTTGCGAGTAACAGGCACAAACACGATCGAAGCGAGAATCGATTCAACCGGAGGCTGCCATGTTGTTTACGCTAGGAGCCAATCAGGCCGCGTTATTTGGTCATGTGACCTGTTTCAGCCAATGTTCTCCTAACTTTCTTGAACTCCTAAGCGATAGAAAACGGCTTCTGATTGGCGTATATCAGACCTGTTTACCTTAAGTTGTGCAAAATAGGGAGATGGGGACTCAAAAATAGGGAGATTTCAATCAAAAGAGGGAGATTTTTATTTTTAGCCCTTACAGCGGTGCTAAAACACGAGCAAATTAGGCAAACATGCACACCTTTCATTAACTTTGAGATTGCTGATGAACTGTTACAGATAGACACATAAAGTAATAACACAAAATGCTTGAAATTGAATGAACAATATTTTGGTGTGCAGTTTATAGTCTTTATTCAAATCCTGATTTTTTTCGGTCAAATTTTATATGGTAAACATTTGTGGGTTTTCCACTCCTTGAGAAATAATACAGGTAAATCACTATGCAATAGTGGGTAAATACCCTATAAACCCTACTGGATGTTTGGTTTAATCATCTGTGCATACTAATGTATCATTCTCTTTGACCAAAATTGCACTCTTTAAATTACCATGTAAATTCGATGATCCAGGTATTAGAGAGGCAAAATGAAGTAATTCTGATTACCTATACTCTTTCATCTTAACCAATATTCCTCAAATTATTGCAAATGTAGAACTGAATAGCATCAATATGTGGATAATTAAACATGAAAACAGTCTGCAGTAAAGTTTGTCTTCTACATTCACGATTTGATAATTTGTCTGTAATAAAACTGAAAAATTCTACTGATTTTTGTCATTATGAGACACAAGAAGGCATTACACACTACACAAACATTTTCAAAAACTTACCTCAAACCAGCAATACTACAAAAACATCCAAAAAATTGCTATATTCATGAATATCCTTTCATGCAAAACAAGAAGAGCAAAGCCCATACGACTCACATGCTTGACCTTGACCTTCAGGTGACCTTCAAGGTCAAGGCCAATTAACTACACCTAGCAATGACATCATACACTAAACTAAGAAATGCTTTACACTTTTTTCCTACCAAAATACATGTGACCTTGACCCAAGGTCAAGGTCATCCAAGGTCATGCAACACAAAGCTGTTAATTCAAGACATAGGAAGCACAATGGTGCTTATTGGCACTTTCTACCATGAGATATAGTCACTTTTAGTGGTTCACTACCCCATTTTGGTCACATTTCATAAGGGTCAAAGTGACCTTGACCTTGATGAAATGTGGCCAAATGTGTCTTCTGATGAAAGTATAACATGTGTACTACAATTTTATGAAGTTTGGAACAGTTATCTTCCATAGTTCAGGGGCAAGGTCGCTTCAAAATATGTATACAATCCAACTTTGAAGAGCTCCTGTGACCTTGACCTTGAAGCAAGGTCAACCAAACTGGTATCAAAAGATAGGGATTACTTTGCCCTATATACCATATATAGGTCAGGTATCCAATCTCAAAAACTTCAGAGAAAATTGAGAAAATGTTTAAAATGGCAGTTTTTTAGACAACATTTATAGCCCCTGCGACCTTGACCTTGAAGCAATGTCAAGTCACTATGTATGTTTTTTTATGCCTTGTCATCATACACCATCATGCCACATTTGGTATTGATAGACTTAATAGTCTCTGAGAAAAATGCAACGTTAAAGTTTTCGGACGCCCGGACAGACGAAACGGGTGAGTACATAGACTCACTTTTGCTTCGCATGTGAGTAAAAAAAACCCACCAAATCACTGGTGAAGGTAGGAGGCACATTCACACATACCAGTGTGTCCAATTGCGGGAAGCAGTCTCATCCAAACCAGTGATCCAGTTTGCATGAAACTTGGAAGTACACCAAGTAAACTGAGTAATCTAATTGCATGAAACTTGAGAGTACATGCAGTAATCCAGTTGCAATGAAATTTAAAGTACATCACAGTAATCCAGTTGCAAAAGTCAATTTACTCAGCGTCAGAGTCGATCTACGCGAGGAGTTTCGACTCGCCCATGATTATATAGTCTTTGATTGAATTAGTCGCGCTTACCACGATAAGGGTTAGATATGTCACGTAATATGTGTACCATCCCAGGTCACAAACTGCATAAAAATTTAATAAAAATCAGCTGAAAGTGGAATAAAAAACTCAGAAATCAGCTGAAACGCTGATAAGTCCCATCTCTGCTGGCACATTGTAACGATTGTTCATTGTTGCCTCTGCCCTAGTCGTTGCATTCTCAAGCGAGTCAAGGTCGTCCACTGAAGCCTTCGGTGCAGTCACAAAAAAATTTCCTATGGATCCTGTACGTGCAGCTGCATCTTCATTAGACTTGTGGACCTCCGATTTCAAGTGCTTAGAAATGTCATTCTTGCCTCCGTGGCTCACATTGATGTCTTTTTTGCAGAACGTGCAAAACGCGTGTGATTTCGATTTCGACGATGGGCGAAATGCCGGGAATTCCGATTTCCACTCAGCCTTCCACTTTGCGCTGTACTTTGCTCTCTTTCTGCTTCTGACAAGAGTGGACTTTCTTTTCTCATCCTCTGTGTCACGCTCACTGTCGGATTCAAAATCGGTTTCGCGAGTCTTTCTCTTTGAGTTTTCAATGGACGCCATCTTCATTGAGATCGGTCAAGCAAAATGGCAGCTATTCCAGGTTGTAAACTGGTTCTCGATTGGACGAAGGTCCTGACTCAACTAATCAAAACAATTGTACTGCAGATCTGCGGAATGACCTTCAGTGGCGCGGTAGAAAGTTCGGATCGTCATGTAAATGCTTTGGAAACGAAATAAATCTTTCAAAATTTTTCATTTTCGGGAGATCGGTGGAAAAAAAATCGGGAGATTTACGAAGCTAGCGGGAGGTCGGGAGATAGGGTCTGAAATCGGGAGTCTCCCGCTAAAATCGGGAGAGTAAACAGGTCTGCGTATATCAATAGCTACACCCAAGCATTGTTAATATTCATGAGGTGCAGAGGATAGCCGTTCCAACGGTATACGGCACGCGGCAATCACACGAACGATCGTCTCTCCGATCGTTGAAGGAAGAGAGTGAATTTTGCGAATCAATAAAGCTTGATTATGATTAAAATACGTCATAGCACTCTTGAATTGTGCGGTTTTTGGTACTTTTACACGTAATTTGAACCAAATGAATAGCAGAGACGTGTTCTAGGATGGTTCGAGAGTGAACTGACGCCAAAATCTAACAAGAAGGGCAAAGCCCATACGACTCACATGCTTGACCTTGACCTTTATATGACCTTGACCTTCAGGTGACCTTCAAGGTCAAGGTCAAACAACTAAACCTAGCAATGACATCATTTTTTCCTACCAAAAAAACATGTGACCTTGACCCAAGGTCAAGGTCATCCAAGGTCATGCAACACAAAGCTCTTAATTCAAGACATAGGAAGCACAAGGGTGCTTATTGGCACTTTCTACCATGAGATATAGTCACTTTTAGTGGTTCACTACCCCATTTTGGTCACATTTCATAAGGGTCAAAGTGACCTTGACCTTGATGATATGTGACCAAATGTGTCTCATGATGAAAGTATAACATGTGCCCCACATAATTATTAAGTTTGAAACAGTTATCTTCCATAGTTCAGGGTCAAGGTCACTTCAAAATATGTATACAATCCAACTTTGAAGAGCTCCTGTGACCTTGACCTTGAAGCAAGGTCAACCAAACTGGTATCAAAAGATAGGGCTTGCTTTGACCTATATACCACTTGTAGCTAAGGTCGCCATTCTCAATAACGTGGGAGAAAATTGGGAAAATGTGAAAAATGACTGTTTTTGAGACCACATTTATGGCTCCTGTGACCTTGACCTTGAAGCAAGGTGAAGTCACTATGTATGTTTTTTGAGGCCTTGTCATCATACACCATCATGCCACATTTGGTGTTGATAGACTTAATAGTCTCCGAGAAAAATCCAACGTTTAAGTTTTTTACGGACGCCCGGACGGACGGACGGACGACACGGCTCAGTACATAGCCTCACTTTTGCTTCGCATGTGAGTCAAAAATTGACGATTTTGTTGTTTGGACCCCCATTTTCAGTGAAACATAGCCTTAAGGGGGGACATGGCGTACAAAAACGGATTAATAGAAAATAAATCATAACTCAGCAAATATGAAAGCTATGCTAATGAAATTTTATACAGAATACAAACACACTGGAAGGTATATTCAAACAAAATTGTATTGCTGAAGACTTAGTTGTTCATGTGTTATAGCAAAATGACTGAAAAATAAACATACCAATTTTCTCCCCTCCGTCAAATTTTAATGAATAACCTTTTTATGATCAGCAATGATTGTAAACAAAGAAGAAGGTCTATATTACTCAATAAGATATAATAAGTGGATTACTAACACTTATAAATAATTTTAATCATGTTATGCCCGGAGCACTTTTTTTGGTTACTTGTTCTAAACTCCACTAAAATTATTTATAAGTGTTAGTAAACCACTTATTATATCTTATTGAATAATATAGACCTTCTTTGTTTACAATCATTGCTGATCATAAAAAGGTTATTCATTAAAATTTGACGGAGGGGAGAAAATTGGTATGATTATTTTTCAGATATTTTGCTATAACACATGATCAACTAAGTCTTCAGCAATAAAATTTTGTTTGAATATACCTTCCAGTGTGTTTGTATTCTGTATAAAATTTCATTAGCATAGCTTTCATATTTGCTGAGTTATGATTTATTTTCTATTAATCCGTTTTTGTACGCCATGTCCCCCCTTAAAACACTGCTACCTCCTCCCCAGTGGGAGTGAGCAACAACTCTAAGTAGGTTGAGTGCCTTGGTACATTTGATACGTAAATATTTAAGATGCGGTATAAAAGATAGATGCCTGTCGAAGAGGATTCCAAGAAACTTGGTCTCCTCCACAACAGGAAAAGGAAATGCATCTAGAAGCAGAACATCTGCGACATGCACAAAAGTGCATGCACACAGTTTGTGACGAAGAAAATTAAAAACCGTTCGAGCCCGACCAATCCACAAGACGATTGAGAAACAGTTGCAGCTGCCTCTCGATAAAATCCATGCTCTTGGCATGGCAAACGATTAGAAAGTCATCTCTACATATAAAAAAAGAGTTAATTCAGGGAGGAAGACACTCCATAATACTGTTTATCTTTACACTGAACAGAGTCACGCTCAGAATACAGCCTTGAGGGACACCCATATCCTGGGGATAGGACTGTGACAAAACTGGCCAACGCGGACTCTAAACAAGCCATCACGCAGGAAACTACTTATAAAGTGTGGGAGTCGACCCCGAAGACCCATGGCGTGGAGATCGGACAAGATGCCATATTTCCACGTAGTGTCGTAGGCCTTCTCGAGGTCGAAAAAAACTTCCACACAATGTTCCCAACGCAAAAAAGCGGCATGCACAAGGCTTTCAAGACGGACGAGATGATCAGCCGCACTACGCCGCTTCCTGAAGCCGCACTGCTTCTCCAGGAACCAGAGGAGCCGGGCGTTAATCATTCGTTCTAAGGTCTTGCAGACACAACTTGTGAGGGATATTGGACGGTAATTTACAGAGTCTTTGGGATCTTTACCCGGTTCGAGAACCGGAACGACAATAGACTCCCGCCACGAAGGTGGGAAAGAACCCGAAGACCAAATAGTATTAAAAATCTCAAGTAATAACTGGAGTGATGGCTGAAGCAGATGCTTGAGCATCTGATAAGGAATGCCATCAGGACCAGGAGAGGTATCATGGGCGAGAGAGGAACAAAGTTGTTCACTGATTCGCCTCTTTGTAGCCATGGAGACAACCTTGATAATTCTGGAGTAGAAAGAGGGGGATGACACCAGAAAAGATGAGACCAATGTTATATTCTTATAGGTCCAGTCGAGATTCAGTAACTCACCTTCTCATAGAGATGTGACTGTCAGACAAGCAAAATAAAACCTTTTTAAGAACGACATCTCTAATTCCAGCCTAGCCTAGTTGTAGTCTCCACTCACCTTCTCATAGACCTGAGACTTGAAGGCGATGTCCTCCTTGAGGCTCTGGACACGGTTCTCCAGGTCCACACGCATCAGCGTCTCCTCCTCCAGCTGCTTGCGCAGCATGGCCAGCTGCTTCTCTGCTGCTGCCAGGTCTGCGCGCAGGTTCTGAGGGAGACACACAGGCATTGAGACATTTGTACAGGTCTGCGTGAAGGTTCTGAGGGAGACACACAGGTATTGAGACATTTGTACAGGTCTTTCTGAGGGAGACACACAGGTATTGAGACATTTGTACAGATCTTTCTGAGAGAGACACAGGCATTGCGACATTTGTACAGGTCTGCGCGAAGGTTCTGAGACACACAGGCATTGAGACGTGTACAGGTCTTTCTGAGGGAGACACAGAGGCATTGAGACATTTGTACAGATCTTTCTGAGAGAGACACACAGGCATTGAGACATTTGTACTGGTCTTTCTGAGGGTGACACACAGGCATTGAGACATTTGTACAGATCTTTCTGAGAGAGACACAGGCATTGCGACATTTGTACAGGTCTGCGCGAAGGTTCTGAGACGCACAGGCATTGAGACATGTGTACAGGTCTGCGCGCAGGTTCTGAGGGAGACCAAAAAACTTTGACAACAAGAAGCGTCACTCCACAATTTTACGCAGGACGAGATTTAGCCGGCGGTTTGCGTGAGTTGCATCCCTTGTTTTTGGTTGGATGGCAGGTGAAATCAATGCTTGGAGCGATTATGCTCTAGCTACCGATTTTATGAGCCAGTGAGTCTCTCAAATTGACAATAAACTGATGACTGCTCTAGTGTTTAAACTGCCAAGACTAAACCGACAGGCAAATGAAGACAACGAGTTTAGATCTGATAGGTGGTCATTCAATGATCATAGTATACTATGTTTGGCCAGAAAACAACATTGAAACTGATGCATTAATTTATTGTGAAAGGGTTGCCCTGTTAGTATTTGTGGGCGGTATAATTATGTCTAATGATCAGTGTTAACTCTCTGGCGTCGCATCGCATCCCAGCATGCGATGTGATAACAAATGTCTCTTTCTGCTTTTTACTGGTCTAAGGGAGATAAATCTTGTTTGCCTGTGTTGCTAAACGAATGTGCAAGCAGATTTAGCTCCCTTTAGTCGATCTTTTACACCAATGATCAGAAATCGAAACTTTTGTGCCCATGGTGTATGTTGACAAAATGGCGATAGAGCGACAAACGGAGACGCTAAATATTGTGATTGTTCTCCAGAATCATAAGTTTTTCATGATTTGGTTTATTGCAAGCTTCCATCTGCTTGTA